>JAAGVU020000038.1:2445254-2456646 GCA_011763525.2 Mormyrus iriodes | reverse complement strand
TAGTTTGAATGGGGGGGCTCAATAATGTTCCTATCTAGAAAAGGGGGGCCCTGCAGGGAAAGTTTGGGAACCACTGATGTAACTTGTCTCAGTGTAATCAGGTTCCCCAGATCTTTCATTGACTAGCATTAAGTGACACAATTAAATACCCCCATGATAAATTTGGGTGACCCCCTACTGGATTGCTACTGTAATATTTGCTAAGTGGGGGAGGGGCTGGCAATAATAAAAAATAAAATATATTAACTTTATTTTATAATATTCAGAAAATCATCTCTCATATGACAGTTTGGAAACCTGTGACCTATACAATGCTCCTGGAAAGTTTGAAAAAGATCCTTATTTCCAGATTTACTGTGTTCACAAGATGGCTTCTGCAGTCTCTCTAGCCATCCTTTACTGCCACTTAGCACTGATTTGTCTCAGAATGAAATTAGGTGTAGATTTTCATCCATATTCTGTTTTTGTAAAGTAGTAAGAAATTATAGTAAAGATCAAACAAAATAAATAGAGTAAAAAGATCAAATAGAGTTCCTGTTCATAAGGCCAAATGTCATCTGCATGCATCCTTCATTTGCTGCCAGTAAGCAGAGTTGCTTCAATTTTGGGGGCAATTTTCAGTTCCAGTTGTTCACACATACAATGAGTTATCAAGTTAACGTGATAAAGTGTCAAAACTGCCGTTTTCCCTGCTATTACTATGCAGCGCTGCTTCAGTTTTAGTGAAGTTTGTCTAAAAATTTGATCATTTACAGTTTGTCACCCACAGAATGTGTCTGCATAATTTGAAAAAAATTGCCAAATAATGTACTTTCGGAGTTATCACGCTAACAAGATCAAGTGCTTCGATTTTAGTGTGATCTATCTCAGAATTTGATACCTTCCCGTTAGCCACCCAGACAATATCCAGAGTATACAATCAAGCTACATAGTTAGATGCAGTGCCTTACAAAAATATTCATACCCTGCAACTGTTTTAAAGTGTTATTGGATCAAGACTGATATAGAAACATGTTTGTCAAGTTACTATTTTTATTGCAAAGTTCCACACTTAAATCCAAAATGATTTGTCTGCAGAAAACAAAGGCTAAACTGAAATGTGCTTATTTGATAGATATGACAGTCCTGGTAGACTTCTGTTACTAGGATAATCCTTGTGGCCTGCAATTTTCTGAGCATGCCAAAATTCTCAATGGGACTTAAGGTGAGACACTGACTGGCTCACTTGTGGATGTTCACCTTTTTGTTGCTAAAACCATCTCAGTGTTGCTTAGGCTGTGTGTTTGTGATCATTGTCCTGAATTTCATAGCTTGCTAGCTCCAAGCAAGTTTTGCAGACTCTTTTCTTTACAGTGTATCCATGTGCTTTGTTCCATCCATTATTCTTTTGACTCTGATGAGATTATCAGTCCCTGATGATGACTAGTGTTATTTTTATGCTGCACAAAGTGCAGCATTCCGGCTGTAAAAGTCTTGGTTTCATTAGAATATAACACACTTTCCCACATTGAAGCAGGACTTCAGTGCTGTCTGCAGTATGCATTTTTGCAAATTTATCTTATGTACTATGAGTTTAATCTTCATGGTCTTTCTTCAGATTCACCACTTGACAAAAGAGCATTACAGCGACTAGGGTTTTTATCTAGTAAATGGGGCCAGTTAATTTCTTTATTCGCGCATAGACAAAGAAATATGGGCAATGGGGATAAGGATGCAAATAGACCGCGTTATAGAAAAATAAATAGCAGAAGCCAGTAGCGGTGCAAATAGGTTTCCTTTGAGCTACCAGAATGTTAAGTATCAACAATACTTATGCAAATAGGATATTTCAGCTTACACTTTTTCCAAAACTTGACCACTGAAATACTTTATATTACACATGCATAAAAAATTGACTGAATGAATCAAGTACTATGTATGAATTGAAAAGTTTGAAATGATCTGTGATTTTCAGTTTTTTCAGTGTTTCAGTTGTTGTTAAGCTGCTCTCTGTTTTTGTTTATTTTACAGCCATGGAAAGCAGACTAGATGCCATTTGTCTATTTTAATCCTGTAAATGTATTATTTTATTCTTATTTTTATTATAATTTTATTCTTGTTCATACACGTCTTGTTAAACTGTTTTGCTTTTCTCTTACATTGCATATTTCGACAAGCACAGGCCCTGAAATAGGTGTAAAGGCATTTCTCTGCACAGTGGTACAGTGTATGATTGCGTACATGACAAATTAAACTGGAAATATGACATACCGAAATTCTGAGCAAATATGCAAGAGACATCATGGTCTACTCTACTGTGACTTTGCAGTTGTGGTATGTCAGACCTCCCTTAGTCTGGAGAAAGTTTCTATGTAGACATGTAATGTTTAGGCAGATGCTATTTGCACCCAGGTATCAATAGCCAACCCTGGCATTTGTACCCGGTAGATAACCAACGTGGCTATTTGCACTCTGGTGTTTAATACAGCATGCTTTTTATACCCGGGGTGGATAGCCAATGTCAAAAGAAAGAGATTCCACTTAAAACCCCATGGATAGTGCTACTCAATCCAAGCACTTTTATTATTGCACCTTCCAAAAATCTAAAATCTCTCCTCATGTGCCACATATAAGAGGGGAAATCTCCCCCATTGTGGAAAATGAATTTCACGCTATAAAGCTAGTGCTAATGCTAATTAGCAAGATTACTGTGTGCCTTCAGCTAGCTATTACTAGAACAAGGGTTCATTTCGTGTTTAATGTACCCTGACTTTTATATTTGTATCCCACTTTGGCATCTCCAGCCCTTGGAGTGATGTGCAGCCATGCATACAGCACAGTGTTTACGTTTTTTTGTGGCGCCAGAGGGCAGGGAGTGAGGAGACCAGGTGTAAACAGCCGGATAGATGCCGTGTGGCTAGTTTCACCTGGGTGCGATAGACACTCCATACTGTTTATTACACTTGCTAGTGGAATGTGAGAACTGGGCAGAGATTTTTATTGGTGATCTCTCAGTAAGAAAGTCATTCCAAAATGATGTTCTTGAGCACTGACCAAAGCAGTTATGATCCTTGGATCTCCTTGTTGCTATAGGGATGATGGATTCTAAGACAGAATGGGTCTTTAAAGCATTTGTCATTGAAGGTTTTCAAAGAATCATCTTGTATAGTTACAAATTATGTAACAGTGACATATAATATGCATGATTTCAGTGTTTTTACAACTTTATTTGTTAGCATCTAGTCCACAGTAGCTTTGAAAGTGCCAAAAAAACATACAGAAAGCTATACAGAGAGAAATTCCAGATGATGCATATAATCTGGCCAGTACAGTATATGATACTTGCATAGTCCATAACTCCACAATATTACAGATCCTCCACCATATTTAACTGTAGGTAGGGTGTTCATTCCTTATATGTTTCATTTGGTCACCTATAAACAAATTGTCAGTATGGTCTGCATTACCAAAGAACTCAATTTTGGTTTCATCTGTCCATGGAACATTTTCCCAGATTTTGGTTTGTCTGGGTAGGTTTTGGCAAAGATCAGTCCTTTTTATGCTTGCTTTTCTTTTCCTAAAGCCTTTCTTGGTTTAAAGTGTGGCATACAGCTGAACCTGTGACTCCAGGTCAGTGTTAAGCTCTGTCAGTGTTTTCTGTGGTCTGGGCCGGTAGCTGCTGGCTCTGAGTGGGACTGCATTGGTATGAGTATGGGACAGAAATCACATGCTTATCAAACTGCCTCCGAGGGAGACTTTGCAAAAGTGATCCAGTTCAAGTTGTTATTAAGAGTCAGAGGTGATGCAAATTTGACAGGTGGGGGCTGCCTGTGGTGCTTATTGAGGTTGGCAGCCACCAGCCTTTTGGCCGGAGCAGAGGTAGCTTCCGGGTTCTGCATATAACATTTATCCAAATGACTGATTTGTGTTTCAGATCCCAGCTAGCAAATCCCGCTTTATTTTCTTGCAGCTGTATTCCAAGCCTTAGATTAGGTGTATGAGTTATACAAAGTCAACTGACCGCACAACCACTTCTATAACAATTTAAACTTAAAAATAATTGTTGATAGAACTAAAGTGGCATAATGATCTTCTTTTCAGCCCTTTGTAAGGGCAGCTGTTGATATCAGCAGGTCAGTTGGACAATTTGCGGTGTCGAGGCAACTGTGCCCTTCATGACTTTCAGCTTATGCCTCATTAATGTTCGGTCTGGGTACAGACATCGACCAGACATGACGAAAGAACTAGTGGAATAATATTGTTACTTAAGTAGGACAAATATAAAAAGCATGTGCTGAAGCAGTAGTAGTATATTTCAAGGCAAGTTAGATAACAATTAAGGCTGTAGTAATCTAGACTAAAATAGCAGGTATTAAGCTTGGATTTGAATAATGAGATGACATTCCTTACATTAGCTGGCACATGATTTCATAAGCTTGGATGCCTACAGCAGGCTTTACTGCCAAGCTTGCTCATCTATTGGAAATACAAGGAGGCATGAATCCTACAAAAAGTGACAGTGCGATCTGAGCCGTAATGATAAGTCCTGTTAGCAGAGGTATGGTCTTTTAACACCTTTTAATTTAGGGAAGAACTTAAAATTGGAAGTTAGTTCAAAGCCGTGAAAAGTGTTGTGATGATATCCAATGCGTTTGATTCTTGCTGCAGGATTTAGAATTTGCTGTTTGTGATTTTTCTGCTTCCTTAGAGCAGAGCTAGGAATAATAATGTAAGCCATTACACAAAGCTCTTCTGTATGATACTATCAGTCCATGCATCCTGAAAGAATTACAGTCTAGTAATTTAGAATTCGCCAAATTGGTAAGGCAGTTTTAGTGAGTGTGTATGATAAATAGGTGAATAAGTGTCATTATTATTAATTATTATTTTTTAAGCATGTTCATTCAGGGCCTTTCTGACTGATGTACTAATGTGATTTCAGCTATGTAATTTTGGTCTAATCCAAATTCATGGGTGGAGTGGTGGCTCACTGGTAACACTGTAGACTCAGATCTCCAGAGTTTTGGGTTCCAATCGGCTTACTGCTCTGTATGTGAGGTTTGCCTGTTCTTTTTGGACACAGTTCACAGACATGCAGAGAGGCTAATCAATGTCTTAAAATCACCCATAAAGTATGAAGTTGGAGTAAGAAGATAGATGGATGGATATAAGATCATGAAAATATTTTAAACCATTCACATGCTGGCAGAACAGAATTAGGTAATAATCGAAAATGTTTACCAAGTGCGTCTGCAAAAATAGCATTACTTAAATGAAATCCAAGTCAGAAAGGAGGGCCCCATTCAGAGCCGAATATGTTAAATGTGGTATAAACTAATTGTACAATTTTATTGTATCAATAAGGGCTAAGTTTAAAGGGGGCATTCACCCCAAAACTGAAAAAAAAATGTTTTAGAAAGGCTATCTATCCATCGAGGTTGCTCTGCTGGGAGTTGCTTAGTTTTGGAGATATTGGTTGTAGAAATATCAGTCTTCTGTTGAATATAATGGGACTGAATGGCATTCTTTCCGTATTGTGATTAAACCAAAGTCCACACACCAGTCATGTCACTGCACAAAAGATATCGCCACGGTGCTCGGGCTCTTGTCTTCTGTGCAGTGATACGATTGGTGTGTGGAGTTCGGTAAAAGAAAATAGTTCCTACATTAAACTGCTTGCTACAAAGTCTATGGATTACCTTGAGTAACCGGGTCATGATTTCTGGTAACAGACTTTGCTTTTGAATTTTTCTAATTTATTTTTTTGTGCTTTAAGCACCACAGGAAGAATGCCATTCACTCCTATTATATTCAAGAGAAGCCCGACATTTCTATGGCCGATATCTCCAAAACTAGGCAACTTCCAGCAGAGCAACCTAGATGGATAGACAACACTAAAACCCCTCTAAAGCATATCTTTTTCAGTTTTGGGGTGAACTGACTCTTTAAGAACTATCTACAGTGCAATATAAAGCTAAACAGAGCAGTTTTGTTTCCTAAGGAATACACATTTTATGTTTAATTTCAATGTTGTAATGGCACTGTGAATCATTCTTATTTAGGATTAGCTTGCTAGCTGATAACCCTGTAAAATGGTGCCTGGATCTGGTTGCTCAATTTATTATTTTTGAAAAGAAAAAGAAATGAAAACCCAGTTGAAAAGAGATATAGTTTTGAATGTAACCAGTAGTAATAAATGTGGAAATAAATCCGTTTCATATCCTTGATCCTTCACTCTCCCACATGTTGTTGCTTCATGTTTTTGAATTTATAGAAGAGATCATTTGCTACTGTTCACGCTATTGCATATCCAATTGTGAATTCATTGTGTGGAACTTAGGAGGATGCCAGTCATCCATCATGAAATAACTTTTATAAAAACCCAGGATAGCAGGACCAGGACATCTTTCATTATTCAAAATGAGGTGAAAACCTGTAGGAGCAAATACACAGACCATTATGGTTGTCTTACTTGACGTATACTATGTAAAATCAAAATGAAGATTTCATGAAGGAATATGTGGTGAGTAAATGGTGACAAGCTTCATCTACATCATATGATTCATGTTATCAGTTAGTATGTATCTTTTGCTGTAGCACTACATATCGAACTCTCTTGCATCAGGAGTAGTGTCATTAGCATTGCCCTTTATTTTAAGTTCTAACTGTAATGTATGGAAATATTTGGATTATTTGACCTAATAGTTCCAAATAATCGTATCTCGTCGGTTATGTAAATATTTGTAAGTAATATGTAAATAATTCAGCATTTGCTTTGTAACGCCTCAAAATGTTGAAGGAAAACTGAAATATGTGCTGAACATTCTTGTGGTCAAACAAGCTATTAGAAAGCTATAATGATTCAGAGGATCACTTTTTTTTTCACAGAGCTCAGGGTTCTGGATGGTCCCTGTGTTGCAGGGACATGTGACTTGCTGCTTCATCTGATCTGCATCTTCCATATTCGGTACAACAACGAACCTAAGGTTCTTCAATAAATATTATAAATCTGTACAGAATCTAAATGTACTGTCCTAAAACAATTTGCTTTCTAATTTTTACTTTAAATCATTCATTCTTTGGATAACTTTAACAATACCAATTTGTGCAAAAATTGTACAAAATAAAACAATGACCTACACCAATCAGCCATAACATTAAATCAACCTGCCGAATATTGTGCAGCTCTGACCCGTCTAGGCACGGATGGCTCTGATTGGACTTGATTGTCCAGCACATCCCACAGATGCTCAGTCGGATTGAGATCTGGGAAATTTGGAGGTTAAGTCAACACCTTGAACTCTTTTCCTCTTGATGTTCCTCAAACCATCCCTGAACAATTATTGCAGTGTGGCAGGGCACATATCATTCCTATCATGGCTAGCATTACCTTTTTCAGCAATTCGTGTTACAGTACCTCTCCTGTGACACTGGACCAGATGGGTTAGCCTTCCTTTCCTATATACATCAGTGAATCCGGGCTGCTCATGACCCAGTTGCCGGTTCACCGATTGGCTTACCTTGGACAACTTTTGGTAGGTATTGATTACTCCATACTGTGAACAGCCCACAAGACTTGCCTTTTTGGAGATGTTCTGATCCAGTCATCTAGTCATCACAATTTGGCCCTTGTCAAAGTCACTCAGATCCTTACACTTGCCTATTTTTCCTACTTCCAACACATCAACTTCAAGAACTGACTGTTCACTTGCCTAATATATAATGGCACCCTTGACAGGTACCGTTGTAATGTGATAGTCAATGAAATTCACGTCACCTGTCAGCGTATTACGTACATTATATTCTTTTTTTCTGGTGCTATATACCATTACCAGGGTCATGGTTACTTAGGGTCTTATATTGAGAGTTATAGAAAATTTTTCATTCCCTACTCTGCAATGGCCAATTTTACCATCACAAGTCACTGCCCCAACAAATGACACCTTTGTCAGGCTAGGAACAATTTGACAGTGAATGAATTCGTAGTGTAAGTCCACCCATAGTCCTGATGGTGTCCATCTGACAGTAGTGTTAAAAGTATATTAAGAACCTAGCAATGTGACCTATCAGAAACAGGAAATCCAGCTTGCATTCCCTGTGTTTGCTACAGTCTCTCACATGTCCCCACTGTACAACCCCCGTTTTGACAGCAAAAAAGGTGTACAGGAACTGAGAACATCTATAAATCCACTGGACATTTAGAGCCGCCAATCCAACCAAACCACATCTTTAACTTGTTGGAGGAAAATCACATAAACATGGGGAGTGAACATAAACTTAACAGAGAAGCAGGACAGGAACTGTTTTGGTCTGTGTACTGGTCTACAAAGCAAATTTTTACAAATTATGAATTAAAAATATATTATATGTGAAGCAAAACTGTAATGTAAAAATCAGTGTTTGAACATGAAACGTCTTTTTTTCCCAGACGGCCAAATCATCACTGTTAGATTAATCTACTCCTGTAGGTCATACAGTGTGACAGTGTGACGTAGCATCTGCCAACAGATCTAAAAGCAAAAACTAAACAGCACCAATGAGAATTTCAAGGGTTACTTTTATTAAGAGACATCCAGAACAAAACAGTGGATACATGGACAACTGGATAATTCATTAGATTGGTTTGAAATTTCATTATTTAAAAAGAAAAAAAGCAGCTGCTAAAAAAGTGACCACATACAGTACCAGTCCCCCAAATTAATAAAATTTTGCTTTCACAAATCATTAAAAGTTTTTTTTTTTTAAGAGGATCAAACAAAACACAGCCCATGTTACTACCTGGAATGTTTTCAGTTGACTTATTCCTCTTGCTTATATACATAATTTCAAGGTGTGGGGGGGGTGGGGGCAGGAGCAGAACAATCCACTCACACTCACACACAGTCTGCAAAAGCAGAATACTCTGTAGAGAGAAACACAGGCTATGACACACTTACTAGAATACCAACTGGGAATCTTTTCCTACGCTGAACAAGCTAGTCACAGAGAGTGACACACAAAGTCACAAAATGTTACTTAAAAATAAGGGTTTGTTTTGCAGACACTTGACATAACTGCAAGTCCTCCATGTTTAGCTTTGAATTGTGCTAGAAACCAGTACTGATATTTAGAAAACTGATAAAAATATTCCTCTGTTAACAATAAGTCATGGAGGTTCGGGGGCACCACATGAAACCCACTGAGAAAAAGGCGTTACTACTCCGACTTTGATCCCTCCTTCTCTGCTTCGTCTGGGGTGTCCTCCACCTGTTGGATGATCGAGACTCATTTTACTTAAGAATTAAAGAGGAAGAATCCCACCAGGATAAAGTATTATTCCTTTTTTTGTAAATACATTACTTGCCGAACAAACAATTCCACAAGTATGACAATGTCAATCTATTTAATCCAGTTTAGGTCTAACCAGTCCAGTTAAACCAGAAAGGATACTGTACAAATAAGTAGGAATGACTTCATAATAAAGAATCATCATGTCACAAAAATGCATTAAGACAATGAATGTACTTATTATCTTCAATTATAAACCTGAAATATTTCCATTTGAAATAATTGTTTAACGTGACAAACTTTCAAAACACAGCCATAAGAAACAATAACACACTGCTGCTGAAATGTCCCGTTTCACTGTTCTTCTATTGTAAATATTAACAATCCTCAACAGTGAATAGTAATAATTTACCTTTAAACATTCATAAAATACACATCAAACAGCAGAACATCAAATAATTTTTTTTATCATTACATTCTAACCTTTTTAGAACAATTAATGTATTGCGACAGTATCCTGCTGTAAAACCCTGTCTGTAAATGATACGTCAGAAAACTTCTATACAACCTAGTAGCCGCCATAGCTAAGCACTGCAATCCTACTGGACAGCTATGAACTTTGTTCATTTAGGCTATGGTGCAGCCTTTGATTGTCAAGTAGAATGTATCGCCTTAGTTTGATTTTCTCTAAATCCGGTCTCCATTAGCTGTTTAATAAACCATCCAACTTAGGCCATTTCACAGACATGGCCCTGCAGGGGGTGACCTCCTGCAATTTCGGAAGCAGGTGAGCAGGGTTTTCATCATCTCCACCTGTTCCTCATCTCCAGCAATATGTACAAATTAGTGTGGTCTGTTTTGCACCCAATGTTTCAAACAACTTCAATCTTCCTACAATTTCCTTTTTCCATTCCAATTCATTTTCTTTTCGATTTCCACCAAAACGGCAGATTTCCTGCAGGTTCTTCCCCCTACACCAGAAAATTTCCCCATTTAACATACTATTTGTTTCCTGGCTTCACACTACTTTTACTTCAACAGATGGTGACAAATGGGCAGTGGATACTTTTTGCACCTGGGTTGTGCAGAAGTGTGTTTTGAATGAGACAGAATTCTAATGAATCACTAGATTCATCTAGGAAATAACATCTAACAGCAATGTTGAATATGTATAATCATGTGCAGAATTATTGGTACCCTTTGTTGAAATCACCAAAAGTGGCAGAAACCAAAGTATACAGACAATGTTTATTAAGTCTGGAATATACATTTAGGGGTAACTTCCTTGATTAACTGAACAAGATCCCCGATTAGCTTAACTTTCACACCTCCCTTCGGTCTTGATCACAGACTTCTTATCATCTATAAATCTACAGAATTAAGGACAGAGGCATTCTGATTTTAGCTAAAAATGTCCTGGTACCAAGTGGATTTCATGGATCTTAATAATTCTTGGTCTACTGAGTCAAAGTGTGAAAAATCCACCACCATATATTACAGCAAGCAGAAGGTGCCATACCTTGTATGCATCATTCTTTTGATGGCAAACATGCCAAATGCATACATGAGCAGTGTGTTCTATTTTGATCACATGAGAAAAGTGCAAAGTTCTAGACAAGCACATTTAATTTTGTTGATTGCTTTCAGTAAAGGTTTGCTTGTCTGTTGGTATTAAGGTGGTGCAGTTCCTCAACTTAATATTTTTTTACCTCACTTTTTTAATAACTAATTTTACTTACTGTGCGTAGTATTATAAAGTAATATGTACTTTTTCCTACCCATGACCTGCCATATGCAGGTCAATCATCATCTAACTCTTACTTGAAGTGCTCTGGCATTAATCATGCTGACAGAGATTTTACATAATCTGTAAATTTACTTTTGTACCCTAGCAAATGTTTAACACAGAGTAACTCAGTAATTCAGATATGTGAGAACAATTTACATTATTAAACACAAAATGACAGTTTTCCCATGTTCAGGCATAAAATATTACTCTATATTTTATGTACAGTACTGTGCAAAAGTCTTAGCCAAAGAAGATGATGTTTAAATGATCTTTATGTTGATGTAAAACTATGCTATTATGCCTGTCAAAGTGTGTTAGCTTAGTCATTTCAAAACCTCTGCTAAAATCACCCCCTTA
>JAAGVU020000038.1:2418589-2435441 GCA_011763525.2 Mormyrus iriodes | reverse complement strand
CACCTTCCAGCACCCCCTCCACGGCCTCCAGGAAGGCCGGATACTCTGAGCTGGTGTTTGGTGCATACGTACAAACATCCGTCAGAGCCCGTCCCCAAATTCGAAGGGAGGCAACCCTCTCATCCACCAGGGTAAACTCCAACGCACTGGCACTGGGCCGGGGAGCTATTAGTAGCCCCACCCCTGCTCGGCACCTCTCCCCATGGGCAACTTCTGAGTGGAATAGAGTCTAGCTCCTCTCCAGGAGTTTGGTTCCAGAGTCCGAGCCATGCATCAAGGTGAACCCAACTGTATCTAGTCGGTATGTCTCTACCTCCCACACCAGCTCAGGCTCCTTCCCCACCAGAGAGGTTACATTCCATGTACCAAGAGCCAGTTTCAGTAGCCAACATTCAGTCCCTCGAGGCCCTTGCCTTCAACAGCCGCCCCATCTACATTGCACCTGGCCCCCACAGCTCCCCCTGCAGGTGATGAGCCCACAGGAGAGCGGACCCATGTTATATTTGCTATGCACGGCCGGTCCCCATGGATGGAGGCCCGCCCACCAGGCACTCGCCCTCGATCTCTTGCCTCAGGCCTGGCTCCAGGGCAAGGCCCCGGTCTCCCCAATCTGGATGGGGTAACATGTTCCTTGATTTTATTCCTCATGGAAGTCTATTTGAAAAAAATGGATTCAGAGTGGATTTCAGGAACAAAATATAATAACAATTTAACATTGGTCAAATAAAACATTTGTATTACGTAGTCGATATACATTTATTTATATTTTGCACTTGATTTGTTTAACTGTTAGCCTAATGTCTATTTTACTTTATCACTCTATCTATTAAAAGAAATTGAAAATAGAAGGGAATGTTTGTATTGTTTTATTGTGCTGTTTTCTGTCTCCTCAAATAACAACATTTAAAGTGACCCCCACACTGCCTATTCTACCTGTAGTTCCTTACAGAGCTAGTAGCCTACTTTATGGTATGTAGTCCCTTTTAGAACACTGGTACTCCGGATTTGGTAACCATGAAAAGTCTACATATGGATCAGGGTGATCCAATGCAATATTGCTATGAAAAACAAGCACAAAAGTAAGATGGATTACCTGATCCTCGACAGTAAAACATGGGATTTCCAAATCAGGATCATTCTGATTCAGGTTAAACTTTTTGGACAACGGGGCCCATGAGGGTCTCCAACAGGGCTAGTGCAATAGTTCAAGAAATGGCAGCAGAATTTACTGATTGGTATTCCTTGCAGGCAGAAAACCACAAATGGTTATTAGATTGAATGCAGGAGTGAAAGATCCTGGCTGTTATCTTATGCATGGTAAGAGTAACCCCCCATTCCCCAAAGATACTGGGGAGGTGTGGGTTAACTGCTGCCTCAGATCTGTGCCTCATGGCTTTGAAACTTAGCAAGACAGGAAACATCCCTTTGCACAACTAACTGCCAGCACTTCTGCCTCAGTGTCCCATCAATCCACTGTGAGGTGACACATGTATCAGAAAGAAGTCATAAAGGATGTGGTTAGAGCTGAGCTATGCACAGGAGGCTGGAGCTAACGGTGAGGACTCTTTCTCCATGAAAGACAAGGGGCATGAACTCGATGCATGACTAATGGCATGGGATTCCAAAGTGGGATGAGGATGGATTTGTTGGGGGGCTAGATTTGGGTCTGGAGAGTGGGGCAGACAATCAGAAAGTACTCTGTATGGCTGCAGCCAGGGAAGTTAGCTGATGACACCGGAGACAGTCTGTTGTGGCAGTAGGTCCAGTAAAGGATTTGCTGCAGGAACCAACTTGATAATGTCACTGCATGTGTGGGTCTCTGACAGCAAATTGCACAATATCTGCAGGTTTGGCAGCACTTTATGCCTCACAGGGGATTTTACAGGGTGTCTCATGTGTGAAACGAACATGACTCATGGAAGGTTTGAAGGGATTACAGGATTTGAAGGGATTATGCCACCTCTTCCTTGGGAGTCCCCCCACCATACAATACCATACTCAGTGGCAGCTGTAGCAACCAGTCCTTGTTGCATCATAGAGGTTCATCAGGGGTAGAAGCTATAAAGTATCACCTGTTCCCCCAAATAAACATCCTGTTCTCCACCCAGCTGTGTGTGCTTTCTTCTGCTATTCCATGCAGGGGAAGCATATTAATACTTGTATGTTAAAGAGCTTGTCTGTTGGATAGTACCAGGATGCCAATATAACCACAAAGAATGGGGTTTTTTCCTTGCTTCAGTGTAATATATTCTGTGAGTGTGGGTCATGCCATTGGTGTGAGGACCCTGAATTTAAAAATAAAACTGCTTTATGGATAACCCAGTGCAGTGTTTCGGTATGCGGTGGTTATGCCCCTTGGTCATCTGAAATGTATTCCATACTTTGACACTAGAGGGAGATCTTGTGCAGCATCTGATTTAAAATCCATGAATTGATTTTTCAGTAACTGCCTGTCCATTCAGATTGTAGTGACACAAAACCTATTCTTGGAAGCATACAGAATAAATCAGAGTAGCATCAGGGCCCCTAAAATATAGGTAATTTAGAGTTAGATATATTCCTTAGTGAGGAACACTCATGTGAGGAACAGCCAACCTATTTGACTGGTGCGGGGGACATAGTGAATTCCGTACTGGAACGTAAAGTGCAGTAAGGTCTGTGGGACTGTTTGGTTTTACCTGCTCCTTACCCATCTACGTAATAAACCATTTAATGTTGGGTGTGAGTGCTGCACCCATATTCACTCTGTTTGTTTCTTCCTTCCCAGTAACCTTCTCTATATATCATTTTTGTTCTGTCACTTTGGCCAATTTAACTTTACATCAGAGAAATGCCAAAAGTTTAATATTTTTATCCCATAATTCAAATGGTTTTCATACGTGTTAAAAACGGGGGAAAACTATTGTGTTTCAATTGTAAATTGGAAACAATGCTTGAAATAAATAATGAGCCTTCAAATAATATATAAAAAAATGTGCATTTAGTTTTGAAAGTATTCTAAAAAAAACACACAACCGAATAATCAGTTGCCTCATGCTTACATATGATGTTATCACAGAACAATCCGATTTTTTTTTTTTTATTTACAAATATATCCTGATCCTGTTGAGAAACATGGGGTTGAAATGTTTCGATAAATACAGTAAATAAATAAATATTATTAGACATTTAGATCAATTTCTCCAAAGAAAAAGTATCAGAGGAATAATAATTTACAGCGTTTTGGGTATGGTAGCTGGTTATGACCAGTTTCACACAGAGCATAATCAAAGATGGACAACATAGGATGTCTCTTAAGAGAAATGTCACCGCTAAATTGTAAAAAAAGAAAAAGTCAAGTTTTCTGTTATTGGAAGGAAAGGCCATACAGGAAATCACAGTGATTAAGGTTGAATGGTTAACTTCACTGTTCACTAGACATAATTCTACCTTTTCTTTCGTCTGAAAAGTATTGCAACAAATTACGCTACCAGATCCGGGAGCCAGGCCAGATCTACTCAATTCCCAGTTAATGTTCTCAATCTTGGTCAATTTCACCAGAGTACTGATCACCTCTTACTAACTGTCCAGTATGCAGGGGTGTGGGACCTGGGAGGGGGAGGGGTGCGGGTATGTGTCCCCCAAAATAAAATTTGGCTTTGTTTATCCCCCTCCCCCCTTTAAATATATCTTCGCCTTTAAATTATTCAGTTGTCTCCCCCCCCCATATCAAACTCCCTCCTACGCCCTTTCCAGTATGTGTATATGAACTCACTAGTCATGTTTCCCTGGTACATGGTATTGTGAGTTTGCTCCTGATCAAGTGGTTTCCTAGTGGTATTATCTCTGCTCTGATCTACTAGTGCATATTGACTTTTTGCTTGTGTTAACCAACTTAGATTCTTGGATTCTGATTTTGGCTCTGTCTTTGTTCAGTTCCAGTTTGGCTTTCTATGACCCGGATTTTGGATTGTGTTGTGGATATATTTAAAGCATAGATCCTTTGATACCATCAGAATGTGAATGTGAGGGGTTATAAAAAACAGAGTCTGGCTTGAAAATATAGTTTATTTTTAGAAATTGACCAACCCCTCCACAAAACACCAAACCTTTCCTGCCTCAGTGGAATACAAGAAATATAGCGATTAGATACCCATAGATTAATGGACCAACTCTTCTCCTTTATGCAGTTGTGTGAAGGTTTGTGAGAGTATGCAGACCAGGATCAGCATCATGGGAGGGCATTCACAGGCCTTGCCCCCCCAAATGAGCCATTGTGCCCCCGAAACACCACCGGTAAATGATACTGTCTTTTATTATATTTGTATTTTTCAATAAAGGTGTTCATACTAAAACAAATAAATAAACAAACATCTTTAAATATACTTAACGTTACAGCTTTGTTTTGTGCCTTTGATTTTTCCATAAATAGCGTTTTTTTGTGTATGTGCATACATATGTTACTGATGTCTTTTCACAGCAATGGACACAACCTATCTACCTAAGTAGAAAAACAATCTAAGTTGATTAAAAAAAATGGACATTTGAAAATGGCTTAATACTTCTGTTACAAAGCCATCCCAGCCAGCTACCCTTGGTACTAAGCTTCTGGCATGTAGCAACCACGATGGTGACACAACTTTGAAACTACTGTTACCATTTTTTCGGCTGAGCCAACAGTTAGCCCACAATCTTTGGTAGTCACTTCGCCACTAGTCGCTGATGATCTCAGGACAGACAGACTTACAGAGATATCCAGCCCGCATTTTCTGCAGGAGGAAGCGCCCATTTATTTGTGGTATTACAACCGAGATTGGCTTGAATAAAGTGTTAAAGCTGATGCAGAATTTTGTTTTTGCTGGCAGCAATTTAGCAGTAACACCTCATGAATACCTGATGCATTCGTGTCTGGGGGATGCCGCAACAGAAAAAACGTAGTGGACAAAGACCAAGGATTTCACAAACATGAAAACTCAAAGCATATATCTTGCTGTATTAGGTGGAAGGAATAAAAGAGGCATTGAATCTGGAAAAGGAATCTCAACCCTCGTTAACGCAGACCAGCTACAAAAGAACAGGTATTATGTTTTCTCTCTCACAGAAGTTGTTGGATTCCTGGTGGAAAATTACTTGTCATTAAGAGGGAAGTTTGATGTATTTAATGCCATATCTGAAGGAGGCAGTGGTCTTTTTTGTTCTTGTTGTTAGATTATACTATTAAAAAAGACCCAGAACTGTCTGAAGCAGTGAAATCAATCCCACAAATTTCCACTTATACCTCACACGATATACAAAATGAACTTAGCAATGTGGTGACAAGCTATAGTGGAAGAAACCGGCAATTTGTGAATGATATGATTAAAATGATTCGATTGTGAATGATGCCTGCGAAGTGACAGAACACCTTCTTACCGTGGTGATGCAGGTGATCAAGTCAAAAGCCAAGTCAGAAGTCTTTATTGTCAATTCGACCATATGTACAGGACACACAGAGGACTGAAATTACAGTTACTAGGTGATGCCAGGTCCTTGACTAACACTATTATAACTAAACTAACTAAAGCTGGTTTAAATATCAAAGAGTCTTAGGTATATGATGGGTCTGCTGTGATGGCCAGGAAGAATGGTGGTATACAGAAAGTACTGCAAAAGAAACTGGATCCTGAAATGTCATATGTTCACTGCCTTAATCACCAGCTGCATTTAGTGGTAATACAGGTTCCTGTAGTGGATTTCAGTATATGACTTGTACAAGTAATTCTAAAATCCGTAATTCTAAAGTCTTTTGATAATATCACTTCTCTTTCAACAGAAGTAGATTCTGAGCAGGCCCATATTGTGGAATGAAGTGTGGAAAATGCAAAAAAGAAAAAGAAAAACAGTGATTCTGAAACTGACTTATTTCACTGCAGATAGTAGTAACCCAAATGAAATGAAGTTGGCCAGAAAAAACATGAAATATATTTGGTTCATACTGTATACAATGAAATAAGAGTCAAAGTAAATTTTAGAATCACTGCTTATTATTATTATTATTATTATTATTATTATTTGCATTTTCCATACCGTCACAACATTTTCTGATTTGGGGTTGTACTTGTCTTGCCAGACCCACCAAACAGGCTTCTACAAGCAGAAGACACTGACTTATTGACAGGTTTGGGTCTTATGACATGTGCATAAGATTACATTGAAAAATGTGATGGAGAATTCACAAAGGTCTGAGACATGGCCACGGCTGCCTGCATATCACTGAGACCCAAAATTCCCAAATGAAATTTAGAGACCACTCTATATTTTTTTTTTATTTGCATTCTTAAATCCAGGTTTAATCCTGGTTCTGCGGGCAGAAGGCTACACTGAGAGACAGGCTGCTTCCAGGCTCAAAGTTTCTAAGACAGGACACAAGAACAAGGTGAAGCAGGTGACACCGGCAATGACCAAAAACCACCCAGGTAGAGAGCAGAAGCAACTTTATAATGCCAGAGATGAACGCCAACTTATCCAGCAGTGCCTCATAAATCGATGGAGGACCTCAAGTGACCTTCAAAAAGAATGGGAAACATTGAGTGGTATAGTGCACTGCTAGGACAGTTAGGACTGTTAGGACTCCTATAAGCCCTTAAGGACCCACAAAGCAAGGAAGACATTCCTTCATTAATGAGAAGCAGAGAAGAGCCAGGCTGGAGTTTGCAAAAAAAATGTATATTTTACACAGAAGCATTCTCATGAACTGAGAAATGAGTGAAACTAAAAACGTTGCTGTGGTCTCTTAATTTTTTCCAGAGCTGTGGATGAGTATGTGGTTGAGGGTTCAACAGAACAAAGAGATAAAGGGAATGAAACAGAATTGGATCCCTTCAGACTCAGTGCACACAACAAAATAATGGCTCAGGCAATTGCAGCACTGAGTCCAGAAAGTGATTCATTTATGGATACAGAGCCTGTAAAGCATGTGATCAGCCTTTCACTGTCCCCTGTAACTACAATGGAATTTGTAGTGGCAAAAGTAGTTGCAGGCAGTTGAGTGACATTGGTCTATAAAATGTTCTCAAAATGTACCACAAAACTCAAGGTAATACCCAGTGTACCAGCTGCATTTGAGGGTGCTATAACATTTGGTGCCTCTACTGCAATGTATGAAAATGCATTTTTACCCGGAGAAACATTTTTTCAGATCGTAGAAGAGTAATGCTCCTCAAATGTAAAGTTTAGTTAATTCACTTGGCTTTTGAGAGACCTAACCAGAAAATGTGCTACTGAGTGGAAGGACAGTGTCTTAATGAGGTTCAAAAAGAACACACATCACCTACAACTCTGTTGATAGTGAATTATGAGCTGCCATTATTTCATGCTCACCCCAGTTATGACTGTTCTGATATGTACTATGTAGTAGGGTTATATGAGTGTGTATTGTGTGCATTTGATTTTCTTACTTATTATTTTTCCTTGTGGAGTTGTTCGTGGTGTGACATCACAGGTTAATTAAATTAAACTCAGTAAAAATGGTTTTAATTGTGAATAGTTATTTTTATTTGCATTCATAAACACAGTAAAAAAGGTAACTAGAATGTTTCCATTATGTCACATTTATGTATAAAATTGAAAAGAAATTTAATTAAAATGTAGCAAATTATGCAATTTACGTCACTGGCAAGTGCTGGAGAAAAATGGTTTTCATATGTGAAAAAGGCATAAAAATCCGGTGAAATAAAACATTTTTTTCAATATACAGCTGTGTTATATTATCCCTACTGATGAGAGAGGATGCATTGTGGAAGGAAAATTGAAGGCAACAGGTAGGTCAGGGGAGGCATTGTGGGATTGTTGCTATGTCTTAAGCCTTAGGCATGGAGAGAAGGTTTTGGAATTGGTACTGTGTGTCCCTGTCTCACAGCAGCCTGTATGTCAACTTTGCAGGCTAAGATATCTTGAAGAAATGGGCAGAAGGGAACATCTACGGAGAGGGAGGGGGGAGCACCAGTGGAAGGGATTCGAAACTCCCCCGAATGGCCAGGATTAAGGGAGTGTAGACCTAGAGTATAGTTGCAATATGCTATATGCAATACGTTATACTGTAATGTAGCCAGGAGAGTTCTTCTTATGTGAGAAATGTATACATTTACACTGTAGTCTTCATTTAGGTGCTGTAGTTTTGTAGTTTTCCTTATTGATCTGCAGTATGTGAGCCATGCCAGCCATGGACCCCTAAGGGGGGCCGCAGCTTTTGGCGGGTTGGGAGTGGAATTTCTCTAATGGTTAGGGTTTTTGCCCTCCTTCCTAGGCTGGATGGACAGGATTGTGTGTGGGACTCATGAGGTGCAAAGGGGATGGGAAACTAGTGTATTATGTGAGTGAACACCCTGATGCTAAGGTAGCCCAACAGAGGTGGAGAATTATGTTTGTTTTATGTTTGAGCTTGGTTTGTTGGTGTTTTGTGACCAATCAGGACTTAGAAGTCCTTATAGGGAATTGGACATTATGTATAACAACTGGTTGTTGTCTGTGCTGGGTGTGCTTGCAGCAGAGTGCGGCTGAAGCGCTGTGCTGGATTGCAGAATAAAGGAGAAAACTTTCCTCACCATCTGAATGGTCCAGAGTTTAATTTGAAAAGTTCAACCTGGGAAGTGATAAGATTCTTTCACAGCATCAGTGTGATAACATTGTTTATCATCAGTTTTATAAAAATCTACGTATGTAATCAAAAAATAAAATAGCCAAAAGTCTTGTATTTTGTTTAGCTACTTATGGTTAAATTTAGTGCGGGGCATAGGTTAATGTTGTCATAGCTTTTAAAGGCAATTTGTGCCCCCCTGCAAGAAGCCAAGTGAGGGCTATTATATTTGTCCTGCAGCCGACCCTGATGCTAACGGAGTCTACATGTGCTTTGGCAAGAAGCCTTCTGACTATGTGCCCCAGTACATACAGTGGGAGGTTCTACTCTGAGGTATTCAGTCATTGTACAAACATAGTAAGAATTGTGTCCACACAGTTGGCACTAAATTGTTTAGTGGGTTTTAGCCTCTGGCAAGTGTGTATCTTGTATCCACTTGTGTTTGTGATTATCATTGACGGGATATTAAGGATCAGCAAAGGCTGAAAGGGTATATGGTAAGGGATTCTGGAAGTGACAATGTTGTGAGTTGTAAATTCTCTGCTTTGGATTGAGCAGCACACATCGGAGCCTTTCAATGAGAATCAGCACTTCCAAGGCCATGGTTCCATGGTTTTGAAAAAGATTGGACCGCTCCTTTCAGGTGTGTGTAGGGGGGAGGCTGTCTGGCCTTTGTAAAGGAGGTTAAGTACTTCAGAACCTGATGTTATGAGGGAACATTGACAGATGGACTGAATGGCAGTTTTGTGGATCCTGAGCAGATGGTGGTGAAGCAAAATTTTCAGACCAGGCTTGTTGTTTACTCTACCCTCACCTACAGTCATGAGCTGTCAGTAATGGCTGAAAGAATAAGGTAGCAAGTACAAATAGGTGGAGTCAGGTTTCACCCCATGGCTGCTGGACTCACTCCCTGTGACAAGGTAAGTTCCAAGATCTGGGGAATTCCCAAAATAGAACTCCTGCTCTTTTGGCTTGCACTGGACTGAGTATTTAATGAGGATAACCATTTAGTCAGCTCCCAAAGAACCTGTTCTGGGAATGTTCGACAAAGTGGAGGCTCTGGGACAAGCCCATGGCATGCTGGAAGGAATATCTTGGGACCGCCCTGAATGAGCTAGAGACTGTGGCTTTGGAAAGAGAAGCCAGAGATGAGCTGCCACTGATACTGGGATGACATGCTGCCACTGCCACCCCGCCAGGAGAATGGATGAAGATGACACCCAACTTGCTGAAATGGTCCCAAGCAGCAGCGTTCCTTTAAAATTAAAAATGAACAAAATTCTTTTGTTCCAAAAACCAAGGATCTGATTTTCAAAGCAAAAGGCTGATAAGTCAAAGAGCAGAAATCTTGCTCATTATCTATTTTGTACTCTTTACCCATGAGATTGGAAACAATGGGCCAGTCTATTTTACCACGAGACATCAAACTAAATTAGCAATTCAGTGTCTGTCAAATATTTAATTGTCTATAACAAATTATTGTTTCGGGGTCATTCTTACATCTTGTGTAGAATGTAAGTTTCTTTTATTTGGATATTACAGTCGACCCTTCCGCAGGGGATTAGGAGTGCAGGACCTCCGCAATGTGGAAAAACCATGTGAATTTTTGGGTCCCTTTGGCAAGCCAAGTGAAATGAAGCAAAAAAAATATGAGAAACGTGAGATACAAAGATCGCTGTGAGATCACTAGAAGCTGCTGTAAACACGCTTGGCGTTCTCCAAACCAGCACTGTGCATATATTTTATACGCAACTTTTTGTTTGTCATCTGCTGGCAGACAAATGTTGCCTGCGGCTTTCACAAACCTCCCAAAAAATACCTATTTAATTTCTTATACCGACCCAACGATATATTGAAACCGCAATGGAAAAAGTCATAATGCAGAAGGGTGGACTGTATATTTTAGTATTTGACACTAATAACAAACAATTTAACCTTTTTAAGTTTTATCCCTTTTATTGTTTGTCTCTCTTAGACGGCCCTACCCTTCATCCAAAGATATATGACTCTGCAGATGGATTTTGTAGTAAGGCTTTGCCTGGTATGTTCAGTGAATTCTATGTGCAAATGCACAGTCACAATGCTGTGGGCCTGACTGACACACTCACTGCACAGATACATCCATTGTACAACAGGCAAGAATCTGGAAATGGCCAGAGCATAATATTACCGTTAATGATATGATGTGGACTTATAGGGTTCATTTCCCGACAGGACTGTTCTACCATTATGCAAGGAACTTCGACTATGCTGCAATGTACAAGCTGATAAAATCAGTTAAATGAAAAGCTGAATAAATCCATTATTGAATAACTAAAATAAAAGCTGTAAGTAAATGTCTTGTACAGGGAGAGCCACTTGCAATTCTTAATCAGCAAGAAAAAGAGTTGGTTGTGGATTTCTGGCATGGCAGGGAGCCCCTGAGACCGGTCACCAACCGGGGGAGAGGAAAGTGGAGACTGCCCTGCAGTCTTACTTGGGGAGCCACTTGAAAAGCAGACTGGACTGGGTGGGCAGCACAGTGGCGCTGTACAGGAAGGGCCAGTGGAGGAGGAAGCTCTGGTCTTTTGATGTGTGCATCATGCTGCTGGAGATTTTTTACCAATTCATGGGGGATTTTCAGGTCTGTAGATAGGTGGACGGTGACAAGTTTGGAGGAGATCATGAACATTTCTGCCCATCCCCTCCACATGGCACTCCCTTGGAGCACCTTTAGTTACCAGCTAATCCCACCGCAGTGTGCTACAGAGCAAAATCATGCTTCCTCAGGACCGTCCCGTCTTCACCCTGGCTATAACACATTCCAGGACAGCATTTAAAATAAAAGTGAAATTAAAGAATAATTGCATGTAATGGATAAGCAAGTATACCAAAGGTGTCAAAAACAGGCATCACTGTTTGTGAAATTTTAGGTCTTTCATTTAATGAATGTGCCAGATACACAGAAATAATTAAATTTTATTAGTAATGTAACAATATCAAGCAACTCTCCCTTTATTTCAATTAGAGTTTGATTTGTTTAGCAGAATAAAAAAAAAAGATCTTTTCACTGTGGAAAAAAACTGACCAAACTGTTCTTAGAAATGTCATGAAAATTATGCTGATATAATACACACATGCCCTACTCTGCAAAGGTGAATTTCTTCCTCTTGATAGCAGATGGATAATTATGTACATTGTTTGGCTAAAGTTCCAGGTAAACCTTTCAGTTTAGCCAGTCAGCTAAGCATAAACCTCTTCATGCAAAATATGTATTCTTATATATAAGTTTAAACACTGATTAAAAATATAGAGAAAAAGCCTAAGACAGGTAATTGTGTGTGTGTTTGTGTGGGTTATGTGTTTGTGTGGGGGTGGGGTGGTATGTAAACCTGTTATTTTGACATTGTAGGAACCATCTTTTTGGGGAATTTTATAAAAATCTGTGACTACTTAATAAACTAAAAATGTCAAAATTCTTATGTTTTGTTTGATTACTTATGGTTATGGTTCGGGCTGAGAAAAGGTTAAGGTTGTCATTGTTGAGATTCCCCTATAGAAATGAATGGAGAGTCCCCACAAAGATATAAATACAAACGTGTGTGTGTGCGTACGTATGTCTGTATATATTGGGGGGGGGGGAGGGGGGTAATGTCACATAGGGAACTTGATCAGCGTGTCACTAGAGCTGGGGGAGGATCAGTTATGAATATGACAGCTGAGTTCTGGGACACCTACATGCCTACAGGGGCTTCCTGATGGGGAGCTCATTGAGTTTTCCACTGCCCTATCTCTGACAGTCAGCCGGCACAGGTTTGAAAACTGCTGTCAAACCAATGACAGGCACTCTAATCCCAGCTGTCAAAGGGAAGCTACGGTTGACTAAGCAGCAACCCAGACAAGAATGCAGACCTGCTCTTTACATAAAGTAAAGCTTGACAAAGCCTGATGCAGGTTGGCTGTGCCCAATATCTGAGAGCCAGCCTGCCAAAACCTCCTTACCAATACCACACTGCCCCAAATCACTGTCTCTACTTTACTCCCAGTATCAGCCTTATGCACCGCTAATGCATATCTGTTTGTGGAGTTTTCTGTCCACAAGAGGAATGATCGTTTTATGTGTCTTTCATTCTTGAATATAGAGGCTGTCTTGGCAGTGAATTTAAAGCCGCTCATATTTGTCAATGGGTATAATTTCTGTTCTAATCAGACACAAACTTTTTCACTGATGTCGTTGCTCACAAATAGCAGTTCAGTCATATTCCTCAATAAACAATGATGCAGGTGAGGTACTACAAAGCTGCTGTGCTGTTTGGGGACACAATAAAATTTTATTATAAAATATTCTACATAATATAACCTGTGCATTAGAAAATTCATTTGAGTCTGAAGAAATATTTTGGAGATTAATATGAAATATGAAATCATCAACACAATTGGCAGAATCTAAAATGAAACAACAATATCTTTTATACACTGTGAATGCTTTTATACGCCAGTCCTTTTGAAAAACATTTTACCATTATAAATCATAAATCATTATACTGTACTTGTCGCCAGTTAGACAACTTAGCAAAAGAGTAGATTTAAAATAAAAGGCCGAACAGAGAAACAGTGATATGTTCTACATTGAGTGTTAAATTAAACAAAGCATTTTCTTCTCTAGGCAGTTATCAAAGAAGGATGAGGAAATTAGAAAAAAATGCCACTATTGAACATAATTTATAGCAAAATCAATTTCAAAGTGACTTGCATGCATTTAAACCTCTTGGACCGCTGAGGATAGTATTGTAGCGCTTAGAAGACTGAGGCTCACGGCGGCAAAAAAAAACAAGGCGGCTCTTATGAAGTCCTGAAAAGGACTAACACAGGGACCAAACAAGCACTGGAACCAACCATACCTAGGAAAAGCAGGGAGGTCAGACGCTGGACAGGAAGGCACACACACGGTGGGTAATTACCACAGTAACGAGAGACATGCGATGATCGGAAAAGGGTTCACACAAGACACAGGCAAACACACACCCGACAATCAGGAACAGAAGTATTAACAATAACACCAACACACTACAAGGGGCTATTTACAATGGCTTGCGAGGCATGCTAGGACATGTTAATCCTGCCAGCACGCTAATCCCGCCAGCCCTATAGTATGTACTTTAGGTCATTTCTTTAGTACACAGTTACCATATCCCATATTCTCTCTTTTCTATGCAGGCAACAGACTACAAATGACATACTATGTATATTATTTGATCTAATAATATTGTACAATGCATAATATTTACTTGCATTTCATTGAATCATACACTGTAACCACATTTACAGTCAACCACATTTGTAACTGTCATGTCTTCAGGCTGGACGGCAAGGCATGATGCCGGTAGGAATGACATAGCGGCAGACTGAGCTGGTGAACCCCGTGAGGGGACTTTATTTGCAGGGGAGGCAGCACAAAAAAGACAGGCCACACTGATACAAGCAACAACAATGACCAACAAGGTAAACCAGGACAAGGGAACTCTTTATACAGAGGAACACAGGGAAGAAACGAGGGGCACCTGTGGCTGATTAACATGGGGTAAGAACATGAGGTAACCATGACGAGCAACAGGCGTCGCTAATTAGCAGCCCCACCTGTGGGAAACATGGGGAAAGGACCGGTAGGGCGGGGCTGGACGTTTCAGTAACGTGACTTCTGTAGTCTGGAATGTGACATTATATGATTATCGTATAAATTATATGGAAAGTATGAGAAGTAAAGTAGTACAAAAATCAGTTTGCTGAAGCACCTTCATCTTGCACTGAAAAAATTAGGAAAATCTGACTTTTAATTGAAACAAGTTTATTTATAGAAAAACAAATCCCTCATCAAGAAATAAATATTCATAAAAAAACACATGTACTACAGTTGTAGCTGTGGCACTGTATATATGAAAGCATGGAAGTGTTTAGGTGAGATGGCAGTGGAGTTTTTAACCAGATTGTTTAACACAATCTTGGAAATTGAGAGAATGCCTAAGGAGTGGAGAAGAAGTGTACTGGTACCGATTTTCAAGAATTAGAGTGATTTGCAGAGTTGTAGTAACTACAGACAGATAAAGTTGATCAGTCACAGCATGAAGTTATGGGAAAGAGTAGTGGAAGCCAGTTTAAGGAGAGAGGGGATGATTAGGGAGCAACAGTATGGTTTCATGTGGGATAGAGTAGTGGAGGCTAGGTTAAGGAGAGAGGGGATGATTAGGGAGCAGCAGTATGGTTTCATGCGGGAGAGAGTAGTGGAGGCTAGGTTAAGGAGAGAGGGGATGATTAGGGAGCAACAGTATGGATCCATGCCGGGAAAGACCTCTACAGATGCAATGTTTGCTCTTAGGGTGTTGATAGAGAAGTATAGAGAAGGTCAGAAGGAGTTGCATTGTGTCTTTGTGGACTTAGAGAAAGCATATGACAGGGTACCTGAGAGGAGGTATGGTATTGTATGAGGAAGAGGGAGTGGCAGAAAGGTATGTAAGACTGGTACAGGATATATATGAGGGCAGTGTGACAGCGGTGAGGTCTGTGGTAGGAGTGACGGATGCGTTCAAGGTGGAGGTGGGATTACATCAAGGGTCAGCTCTGAGCACTTTCTTGTTTGGTATGGTGATGGACAGGTTGGCAGATGAGATTAGACAGGAGTCCCCGTGAACTATGATGTTTGCAGATGACATTGTGATCTGTAGTGAGAATAGGGAGCAGGTGGAGGAGACCCTGGATAGATGGAGATACGCTCTAGAGAGGAGCAGGGCCAGTTCTAGACTGTATCAAATGGGGGGGCAATAAGAGATATTGGTGGGTCGCATCTTTGGCTTTAGTGGGGCTTGTGGAGCATTTGGTGGGGCATTGTCTGTCTTTCCAGGATAGGTTTTGGGCCCCCGTGACCCTGCATAGGACTAGTGGACATGGAAAATGAGTAAATAATTATTCATTAAAGCGATTTCAACATACTGTGGCACACTATGCAGGGTTTGGGGACTACTCAGTGTGCCTCACCCTGGCATGGTTCCATTTGTAAATATTTGTAAATAATTCTGTAAATACCATGTATTGTGTGGCATTTGTAATGTTATATGCATAGACTTGTTGTGTCATGTGATCATCATGTTGGATGTACGTGTTTCCGTGCCCACCATGTATATGGATCTAATGGGGCTAACCTGGTGGATTGTTGTCAGTGTGGGAGTGTTGGTGTAATAAATTGTGGGAAGCGCTGACAGTCATTACTGCTACAATATGAAGCTTTGCATACTGAAGGTGCACAGTGTGAATGCTTTGATGTGTTTTATAATGATATGAAAAATTGTTTCATTGTTCTTTTTTCAATCAGCATTTTAATTTTTGTTGCAGACGTAGTGTCACGTCCAGCCCCGCCCTACCGGTCCTTTCCCCATGTTTCCCACAGGTGGGGCTGCTAATCAGCCACGCCTGTAGCTCGTTGTCGTTACCTCTTGTTCTTGCCTCCTTGTTAATCAGCCACAGCTGCCCCTCGTTTCTTCCCTTGTGTTCCTCTGTATAAGAGTTCACGTGTCCTGTGTTTCCTTGTTAGTCGTTGTTGCAGTTTGGCGTAGCTAGTCGTATGGCTGTATACCCTGCTCCTTTCGGAAGATAAAGCCCTCACATGGGGTTTACCATATCGTGTCTTCGGCTGCGTCCTTTCCACCCATGTCATGCCCAAGCGTCGTGCCCGCCGGCATGACATGTAGCATGTAAGTTGAAATGACATGCCACATAGTAGCCAAACAGGCATTTATGTAATTCTAAAAGTATTTTGATGTATTTCAAAATTTTAAACTTGCTGATATTATACCATTTGTTATCGCAGCTTTTGACACTTTATTAAATGACTGGGGGTACAAAATATCCATGTAAATGTAAATAGATTTTCAGGCAGCCTAGCTGTTGAATAGTATTACTGCCCCCTTACTTTTTTTTTTTTCCAATCCAGATACTGTGAAGATGACTGTGACACACAGCCCACCTCAAAAATGAGGAAGGGGGTGCCGTAAAACTCAATATGTCCCACACTTCTTTTGGGTTAAACTTTTTTAAATTTCAAAGAGGGGGTAATGCCCCCTTGCAGAAACTGTTAGTTTGCTTTTATTGATTTGTGATGCAGTATATTAAAATAACTTTTAGGTGGTAAATTTTATTTTTTACAATGATCTAAGATATATATTTTTTTTATTTGCATTTTTAAATCTTGCTTTAATCCTGGTTCTGCTGGCAGAAGGCTAAACTGCAAGG
>JAAGVU020000038.1:2402500-2418489 GCA_011763525.2 Mormyrus iriodes | reverse complement strand
TTTTTTTTTTTTTTTTTTTTTTTTTTTTTTTTTTTTTTTTTTTTTTTTTTTTTTTTTTTTTTTTTTTTTTTTTTTTTCCTTTTGCTTCATAAAGAGCAACAAATCCGTGCAGCTTTGATCTGGTCACGTACCAGGAACCAAGAGTGCAAAAGATGCACAACTAGATCAATCTGACAGCAGGTGGAAGGATCAACAGGCATCTTGAAGGAGGACTAGATAGGGAGTGAACTACTGAAACAAATGTACTCCTCCTGTCGCTACTCCCCTCCACTGACTGTCTTCATGGCACTTTTCTTTCAGCCTACCTAATAGTGATGTCCTTTAGACTATACCATTGTTACTGGTAATACATGCAACCTGGGTAGGCATTACTTTATACACAGTACCTCATTTGGTATTATAAATGGTAATGCTTTACATTAACCACC
Organism: Mormyrus iriodes; assembly: GCA_011763525.2. NCBI lineage: Eukaryota > Metazoa > Chordata > Actinopteri > Osteoglossiformes > Mormyridae > Mormyrus > Mormyrus iriodes. The sequence continues at coordinate 2,418,061 of JAAGVU020000038.1, read as the reverse complement.
TTCATAATGCGTTATTATGCATTTGTAAGCAACATGTAAGTATACCGTAGCATCCTAATTTGCCTTAACCGCTTTCATTTTAACAGCAGTTTTTGCCATACCTTAACAGCTATTATCATTATGATGTTGCTCAGTGTCACTGTTGCGTCACACTTCTAGGACTGTTTGCCGTATGTATGTGGAGTTCACATGATCTCCTGCTGGGTTCTGCAGGTTTCTACCGGGTACTTAAGATTTAAAACATATGATTAGGTATGTTTGTCAATGTCAAGTGACACATAATCAGTTTCTTTTTTTTTTCTGTGTAAACCCAGCAACACCTCACTTCTAGATTGCTGTTTACTAAATCATTAATATCTGCCATTACATAATGGAGGAGCTCTGCAGTCATTTCTAACGTCTGCTGAACAAAGTTATATCTCCACACAGAACCAGCGGAGGGAGCCAGTTTCTACAAAGGCATTCCTATAGTTGCCACATAACTCAGGGGAAAACCTCTTCCCCCTAAGTGCAGTGCTATTGTAGAATGAACAATACCACACAAATCACAATGGAACTGCCAGACTATAAATGAAAAGGTTTTCTGCTGATGTCAGTAACAAATCATGAACCATATTTGTATCATGCACAAAATAGTAACTGCATGAAAAACATAAACCGTTATGACTGATTAATGTTGAACGAACATGGGCTCAGTACGTAAATAACACATTTTCTGATTAATACATTGAGTAAGGGTGTACTACTGCATTATTTTTTAGCCTCAAGTAACCTGTTACCACTTTAACATTCACGTAGAGTGCCTGAAGGACAGGGTAAATAGCTGAGGTGGTGGTTTTCTCACATTCGATGAACGAGATCAATCTGATATCAGGTGGAAGGATCAATGGGCGTCTTGAAGGAGGACTAGATGGGGAGTGAACTAATGAGTCAAAAGTGCTCCTTCCATCTCTACTCTCCTCCGCTGACCTCAGCTGCTCGGTGCATTGTTTTGTTATATGTATTTTTGATCACGATCTTAAAGATGCAATATATTCATGTGTCAAATACTAAATATTATAGTAAATGTGTTCGTCAAGTTATATGTATTAGATATGTGTGTTGTACATAACATGTAGTTAAATAGTCAGCCTACTTAAATTTCCTGAAACATATGTCAATGAAACAAAAAAATGCATCAGAATGGCTTATCACTACAAATAATATTCTTGCTTATTAATTCATAATGTCCCTGTGAAAATGCATTAAAATATCAATATCGCTTCTTATACACGTCTTACGTCTAGCAGTGCATAGATAGTTAGCGAAGCTTTGGCAACCAGTTCGGTAAGCAAAATAAGTCAAAATACAAAAACACGAAAGAGAGAAACTGCACAGATTCATTCTTCTCATTCTTCCCCTTGTCCTCAGAAATGTGACTTTAAAGCTGCTTCCCTCCTTGACCATGGCCAGTGAAAGCCAGTGAGACATGTAAAGCCATGCTGTAAGCAAGCATATGATTGGATGGAAACAAAACCTGGGACTGAATGTATACACCAACAGTGAACAAACGACCCAGAGGCACTATTTTGGGCACAGTGGCTGGTATATTTTTCTGAATGTCTTTTTGATAATCACAATAAATTTAGCGGAGTTGCCCACAATAAATTTTGCAGAGGAAAATACCGCAGTACAAAATGATTAATATTAGCCTAATTTACGCACTCTCCCAACCTTTCCAAAAAACATGACATGATTAAATTCCCCCACAGCAAATTTTGCTGAGTTCCCTTCTGTCATGACACAAAACTTATGGACTCGAAGTTAGGTATAAGGAGAACAAAAAGGGTTTTGTTAAATCAAAAAGATTTAACCGGAAAACAAACAGGACTGTGAGGGGTCAAAATAAAAAGACTACTACAGGGAAGGATACAGGCAACAGGAAGGTCGACGTTTATGAACGGACTGGGGCTGATGAGATAAACAGGTACTTAAGACAAAAGACAACAAGCAACAGGTGTGTCTCATCAGGGCCACGTCAAAGAGGATGAGGTGGACATGATGGGCAGGACATTACAGTAATCCCTCCGAAGCATGTCCTCTGGGCACAGAGGATGAACAAGGAAGGAAACCAAGGGGACCGGACACAAGGGTGGACACACAGAGCCGGGGATAAACGGGACACGACACCAGACAAGACAGGACACACAGCATAACAACACACACAATAAACAATGAACAGACAGGAGCCAGACCAGGGACCAAAAACACAGCAGGAGAGATCAACACTGAACAGAACCACACAGAAGAAACAGGCCAAACATGGGACAGAACCAGGCACCAGAAACAACAGACTAGGGACCAGAGAGACAATTGCCAGACATGAATGGGGACCAGGGAGTAGGAAAGACAGAAACAGACTGAACACACCACATCAGAACATGGCAGACAAGAAGGGGAACACAGTGAACAGGAACCTAAGACCAGGACAGCAGGGCACACAGACAAGACAGAGGAACACCATTAAGGAAACAGAGAGAGGGAGAAAGAGGGTAGACAGAACTGGCTTACCCTGGTTAGAACAAAGGTACTAAAGGACGTTGAGACAGGATATCAGGCGGGACCGGAGGATAGGGACACATCCAAGGAGCCTGCCGGACCCTGGGAGGCTAGGTGTTGACCCTGGGATCTGGACCTGATCACTGGTGAGGCAGGGCCCATCAAGACTGTGGGACCTAAGGTCCTCAGAGGGCCAATGGGGCCGGAGCTGGAGTGCACCAAGGGAACTGCGGGACTAGAGCAGGAGAGTCTGGGTGGCTGGCACGGATAGTGTGCCCCCGTCTCCCCCTCTGGGAGATGGAGACTTGGCAAGGTCCTCCTAGGACTGGGTCGATGCAGACCTCAGGCTGAGGCGTGGGGCCATGGAGTGAAACTCAGGGCAAGGCATAGAGGGTCCCACTCTAAGTGCTCCAGCGGGAGCTTCGGGAGGCACGGCTGCTGTGTCTCGTTTCCACCAACAGCATTATTTATTGCAGCATTATTTGGTGCCGGTGCTGGGCTGCGATGCTTCGTCTTCATTTGTGTTGATGGTTGTCTTTTACTTTTAAAGACACTACAAGAAACGCAGTTAGGTTTTCTCTCAATAACAACATCGAGCAACATGGATAATTCATGGCGAATGCTCGTAAGATGTATGTAACTATATTCTTTTTTTACCATTGATTTGACAGAGATGTAACCTTATTAGTACTAACCAAAGGAATCCTTTATACTGTGCTTTCACAAATAATTGTATTATTGCTGATGCGGCACTTAGTACAACTTTTTTTGTTGTGTAGATGTCGTGATTAATCAGAAGAAGGGTGTCTCAGGTTATTTGGAGATATCCACGAACAAACCACTGGTGGGACACGATAGTTAAAGAGCACACAGTTCATCCACAACTTTCGAGTTTCACTGTCTCAGACATGCCCTCAGGAAAAGAAACGCCAACTACCAACTGTGTACACCTGTGAGAAAGCGTGCCGCCATTGGATTTTGGAGACTAGCTACTGACTGTGAATACAGGAGAGTGAGTCACCTCTTTGGGGAAGAAGCATGCTACTGAAATCTGTTCTTGATTTCTGCGAAGCTGTAATTGCAGTGCTTCTACCAGTGCACATTCCAGTTCCTGATGAAACAAGGTTTATGGAAATGGACAGGTACTTTAATATTCGTTGGGGAGTTCCTAAGTGTGTTGGAGCTATAAATGGAAGCCACATTCCAATACTTACAGAACAATCTGCTAGTGACTATTTCAACAGAAATAGTATAACACTACAGACAGCTGTAGATGGAAAGGGTCTGTTCTGGGAAGTATGTGTAGGTTATCCAGGAAGTGTCCATGATGCTAGAGTACTTAGACAATCACATCTGTTAGAAAGATTGAGTGATGGACAATTTTTAAGTCATCACAAAGTCAACATTGCAGATCATGATATTGGACACTTTCTGATTGGTGACCCAGTGTATCCACTTCAAAAATGGCTTATGAAACCATTTGCTGACACTGGTAAACTGACTCCAGAGCAGCATAGATACAGCTTCAGAATAAGTAGTGCACAGTCTGTTGTGGAGGCAATTTTTGGAAGCCTTAAAGGAAGATGGAGGTGTCTGTCAAAGAGAAATGACACTAAAGTGGACATGACAAAGAGAATGGTGCTTACTTTTTGTGTGTTGCACAACACTTGTGAAGAGAATGGTGACTTTTTTTGTGAAGAGCTCCCAGACTGTCATGTCAAAATGTAGCCCTCAGTGCATGTTTTACCCAAGAATGGCCAGCAAGAAGGAAGTGAAGTTCGAGTTGCATGAATGGGCTACTTCAATGCCCATGAAAACTCATATGTTCCAAAACTTAATGTGAAAATGACTTAGAATGTATGCATTTTAAACGCTGTAAATGATGTTAAGTTTATGATTGGTGAAAATAAAGCTGTTATTTAAAAGCAAAAGCATTAAGTGCACAATTAATAAATGAATACAAAGCTGTAAACAAAATGCTTTATTGAAATGTGCAGAGTGTTACATCCCAATAAATTAGCAATTTTTACTATGCCTTAGCTATTCTTTCTACATAGCTGCCACCATCCACTCCATGACCCCCAGCACAGCTGCCATCATGCTCTCCATTTTGACAAGCCAGGCAGTAATTGCTCTGCTCTGGTCCAAAAACCTCTCATCAGACCGCTCAAAATACTCCAACAGCTCCTGTTGCTCTAAGTTCCTTTTCCTTGTAAAGAACACAACAGTGTTGAAAAAACACTCAATTTATGATAGACTGTCTGTGGTTATATTGTATCAAGTGTACTCTATTTACCTCTTCTGGCTCCAGTGGGCCTTGTACAAGACGCTGTCTGTATAGTTGTGCTGGTAGGTGAAGTAGAGCCGGCATCTTCAAGAGTGTCGGCACCTTTAAAAGAGTTTGGGAAAATTGATTTTATATATAACATAAAAATATACCTCTCCTTATACATACTTAAGCTCACATTCATGATTGTAAGACAGCATGATATTACCAACAAACGGCAGGAAAGAAAAGACCATATTAGTTACTAAAATGCATTATCAATTTAATTTCCCTACAGAATGTATAACTAATGTGAAAGCTTGGTCAGATTTTTTGATGCAGTGCTGTCATCAAGACATCATCTTGATGTTTTGATCATCATCTTAAAAAAAATAGCAAAATTAAATGTGTGTACCATGAAGAAATGCCTCGTCTTTGACACACTTATCGTCGTGTTCATATCATGGGCTTATACTGCAATGTAATATTACAGTTGACTCTTCCACGTGAAGGGTTAGGGTTAGGGTTAGGGGTGTGTGTCCCCCATGATCTGGAAAAACAGCGTAAAAATGTTTTTTTCTTCTTGGCGAGTGAGGTGTTTCAGATTTTTGTACAGTTGAGGCCACTTAAATGGCACAAGAAAATACAGCAAATGCAAGATATAATCGCTAAGAGGCTGCGATCATCAAGGTGCCTGCCATGTCAGAAATTAATATATTGGCTAAAATGCAACCTACAGTTGGAGAATCAGAGTCGTGCAATTATATGGGGGTTCTCGAGCCTGACAGCCACCATTTCCCAGGCCTTTTGGTGGCACGTACAGTGACACCTGTTAAGAAAGGAGTTGCATGTACAGTATTTGTGTTATGAATCCAACCAATGCTGATTGCCAGGTACCACATAATACCAGGTTAGGAGATTTTCATTCTTTAGTCTATCAAAAGGGTGAAGAGTTTTCTATAATGGATTCCCCTGTGGCTCAGGTGCAGACGCAGGCAGACCCCCAGGCATGACCATTGCCTGTTGACCTTACTAAGTCAACCCTAAACAGTGAACAGAAACAACAGTTAGAGGCTTTGCTCAGTCAGTATTCTGAGGTGTTTAGTGCGCATGACCATGATTACGGCTGCACAAATTTAGTTCATCATAGCATTTGTACTGGAGATGCTCAGCCTATAAGGTGAAGAACTTACACAATGTCCGTCCACTAAAGAGTTGAAATAGACAGGCAAGCCTAGCAGCTCTTTTTACAAAATGTTTTTGAAGAAAGTTGTAGCCCGTGGTCTTCTCCTGTTGTTTTAATGAAAAAGAAAGATGGCAGTTACAGATTTTGTATTGACTTTAGAAAATTGAATGCAATGACAGTTAAAGACTCTCACCCCATACCACATCCTGCAGATGCCCTTGATAGCTTATCTGATGCATGCTGGTTCAGCACACTAGATTTATCTAGCGGATACTGGCAAGTGGAGTTAGATTCTCAGGATAAAGAGAAAACTGCATTTACTACCAGCAGAGCCTTGTATCAGTTCAAGGTTATGCCTGTGGGTCTCACGAATGCTCCGCCTCCATTTCAGAGGCCTATGAAGCTTGTTCTTCAGGGATAACATTGGAAGGTATGTGTCATTTATCTTGATGTTGTACTTTTATTTAGTGTGACCTTTACTCAGCATATCAGCAGTCTTGAGGAAGTTTTCCAGCATTTTTGTCTTGCTTGTCTTAAATTAAACCCCCACAAATGTCTCCTGACATAAAACCAACTGACATGTCACATCTAGTCGTGGTCTCCAGTCAGATGCTAAGAACTTGGAAAAGGTCCACAGCTGGCCAACCTCACAAACGGTCAAAGAGGTACAGGCGTTTGTGGGTTTGTGCTCCTATTACAGGAGATTTGTCAAAAACTTTTCTAACTTAGCTGTACCGCTCCATGCTCTGACCAGAAAGGGAGCTGTGTTTTGTTAGTCCAGTGAGTCTGAAGATGCTTTTCAGTCCCTTAGGCATGTTCTTACCAATCCCCCTATAGCTCATCCTGTGTTCACGTAGCATTTCTTATTATATACCGATGCTTCACAGGTGGGCATAGGTTCTGTTTTTGCTTAGGTGCACGTTAAGATGGAATGTGTTATAGCCGATGCTAGCCATACTCTCACTCCCCCTTGAGAAAAAATGGCCCACCTATGACCATGAGGTCTGGGCCATTGTGTAGCCAGTACGGCATTTTAGACATTTTTCAGGTGTTCCATTTACCATTGTCACTAATCATAAACCTCTTTGAAGTTTGAAGAGGGCCACAGTGGACAGTGATGAAACTGGCAGATGGGCCTGCTGGCTACTTGAATTGTATGTCTATGATTTTTCCATCATTCATAGAGAAGAGAAACAGCATGTCAATGCAGACTCAATGTCTAGAAGGCCTAGTTCACCTGGGAGGCATACTAAGGGTGTTCAGTGTGTTATTTCGAGCTCTAAGATGGCTCCTGATACAGCTCGACAGCAGCACAACGTCACTGCCACAGTTCCTGATACCCGCCTCACTTTGTGCATTGATCTCTCTGAGCTTAAGGCCCAACAACAGGCAGACCTTTGTCTCAGCACCATCCTTGCTTGACTAAAGAAGGGCAACCACAGGCCATCATTAGCTAAACTCAAACAGTCACCACCTACATTAAGGAAACTGTGGCATGAATTACCAAAATTGTCAGTTCAAAATGGCATTCTGTGCCGTGCAGTTCGGCAATCTCCCCGGACACCCCGATCTTACCAGGTAATATTGCCTGAGTCCCTCAGTCTCACTGTTTTGAGATGGCTGCACGGTGATAAATTCTATGGACACTTAGGTGCTGAACGTACTCTGCTGAGGGCACGAAAAATCTGTTGCCGGCCATACATGTCCAGAGATATTCATAAATTCTGTTCTGAATGTTTGCCTTGTGCGGACCTCGTGAGCTTCCTATGACTTCCCAAGGGAACAGGTACATTTTGGTTGTGGTAGATTATTTCAGACGTTATGTGAATTTGTTTCCCTTGAAGGATCAGCGAGCTACCACTGTAGCTCAGGCAGCACGGGGTCTGAAAGTTGATCCACACAGACCAGGGTTGGCAGTTTGAGTCGGACCTAATTAACACCTCTGTGAGTCGCTGGGAATCAAGAAAACTCAGACTTCCCCTTGCCATGCGCAATCTGATGGGGTGGTTGAGAGGTTTAAGCAACCTTTAAAAGACCTCCTTATAAAGTACATTCACCAGAGTGGGGGTGAGTGGGATGGATACTTTCCCCAGGTGGAGCTGGCATACAACTCAAGTGTACACTTGAATATTGGGTATTCTCCCTTTTACCTTGCTCATGGCAGGGAACTACACCTACCAGTTCATGTTGTTTTGAACTGGGATGCTGCCATGACAACCGCTACTCCTGTCACGCCTGCTGTATATGCCAATGGTCTTTGCAAACGTCTTTCATATGCTTTTAGGGATGCTGCCAATCACTCTACTGCAGCTAAATTGTATGACAAAAAAGATGGCATTTCACCCACACACAGAGGGTGATCTGCTTTTGAGGAGGATCATCCAAAAGCACCAGAACAAGTTAGCTTCCAGATGGAAGGGGCCTTATAAGACTTTGAGGCATATGGATAAACCCTCAGAATGGAGATGGTGGGAGAGACTTCTCTCTCCCCAAATTATCAGCGTCAGGGGCCTTGCCATTTAAGCCACCAACACCACCTAATGTGCCACAGCAGCCTGTAGCACTGTTATTATGTATTTTGTGAGTTTTATATGAAGAATATAATGATATAATTAATATAATGTGATATATAAATGCATAGAATAATAAATTCATGGTTAACTAAGCAAGTTAGACCGTAGAAGGACGTCTTTTTATAGATATCTTTTCAATGACCCAGAAGAGACTGCTTTTTACCTTTTGCTGTCTGACAAAGTCGTCTTTTCAACATCATTTCAACAACTTTTAGCTGGGTGGGAATGTGCCAGTTGTTTGCTTGGCTGGTCTCTTACCAAGCACGTTGTCCAGCATGTCCAAATTTATCCTGCTTTTAAGTAATTTTCTTCCTGTGATACTTTTTGAAAGTTCTTTTTTTTGATCCCCGTAGTCTTTTTTAACCTCTTATATTTTGTTCGATATTTAGTCTATGCTTCTGTGATAGCCCGCTTTCTCCTGACCTTATCTCCTCATACACCTTAGTTCTTCTGTGCATGCTTTCTAATTTAAGGTGAATCTCAGTCAATGACAGCGGTGTGGTGGCTCTGAAGCTAGGGATGTATGCTGGAAATTGGAAGGTTCCTGGTATGAATGCCAGGAGTGATTCTACTCTGTTGGGCCCTTAACCTGAAATTGCTGTGTCCTGGGTATGACGTTAATCTACATCCAACCCAGCAAGCAGGTCCTCCAACATCCAGGAAATCCAGGGTTCCATTCCTGAGATGATTTGTCATGTGGTGGGTACAGCAATGCACTCTATCAGCGAATGCTCCTTACCGCTCTCTCCTCAGTTAATGATCATGTAGCTACCAAAGCGTTTGTTTTGTTCACTAACCACTGGCTCAGTTTTTCGCTGTTATCACACACCATCGATCTGTTTATAATCTGCTTGTAATCTGACTGTAATGGCGGCGAATATAGCTTTGCTGAGAATTTGGATGTGACAGTCCATCCCACTTCCCCTGATGTTGCCGATCCATATTTTGAGACCAGCTTTTCTGTGGTGCCATGCTGGAGCTGTTTTTTTGCGGCCCACAGCCAGTTTTTTTGCGGTGGAAATGCACAGAACCAGTTCCAGATTGAGAAAAAACCCAGCAGTGGCACCAGCATCGCGTTGATGGAAACGAAGCACAAGTGAGCGATACAACCCCTCTTGGGTCAGGAACCTGGGACTTGCACAAAGCGGTCCTTCCAGGGCCGGGAGCTGAGTACACGGGCGGAGCGGTCCTCTCTGGGCCGGGAGCTTGGGGCGCTGCCTCTGGGAGCCACTTCAGAGTCAAGGACTGCCTCAGCAGGTGCAAAAGAGGCGGCAGCTTCCCCTGGGTAAGGTTCCGGAAAAGCTGCAGTGGCCGCTCTGGGACTGGGTTCTGGAGGCTTGGACGGAGTGATGGCTCCTTACAGGCAGGATTCTGGAGGCACAGAGTCTGACGAGGCAGGCTTGGCCTGCACGGGACCAGATGAGGGGGCAGCCACAGGCACAGTCAACTTCCATTGCCTCTTCCTCCTGCAGCCAGAGCCAGGAGCTGCATGGAGCTGGTGGGCTGAGCTGCAGAGAGGTGACTGGCTGAACGGTGGTGAACTGCGGGGCGCCAGCAGGCTGAGGGGTGGCAAGCTGTGGTGGTCTGGTGGACTGAGCTGCAGAGAGGTGACTGGCTGAACGGTGGTGAACTGCGGGGCGCCAGCAGGCTGAGGGGTGGCAAGCTGTGGGGGTCTGGTGGACTGAGCTGCGGGGATGTGGTGGGCTGAGCTGTGGGTATGTGGCGGGCTGAGCAGCGGTGAACTGTGGGGAGCCAGCAGACTGAGGGGTGACGAGCTGCGGGTAGCCAGCAGGCTGAGAGGTGGCGGGCTGCGGAGAGCAAATGAGCAGAGAGGCTTCATGCTATGGAGAGGTGGGGGGCTGACACAATCCTGAGGCCCCTGAACCGGACCCCCCCTGCTCCTTGGCTACACTTAGAAATTTTGTCCATAAAAGTTATGAACAGAATCAGTGACAAAGGCCCTAGCAGAGTCCAACACTTACCAGGAATGAGTCTGACTTACTGCTGGCAATGTGAACCAAACTTGCGGTGTATGCACAGGGACCTGATGGCCCGCAGCATCGAGCCCCATACCCCATACTCCTGAAGAACCCCCCACAGGACCCCCAATGGACACAATCTTATGGCTTTTCCAAGTCCACGAAAAACATGTAGACTGGTTGTGCAAACTCCCATAAACCCTCCAGTATCCTTGTGATGGTTAAGAGCTGATCCAACGTTCTGCTACCAGGACGGAATCTGCATTGTTCCACCTGGATCTGAGGTTTGACCAACGGGCAGGCCCTCCTCTCCAGTACCTGTCTCCAACATTCATGCAATGTTGAATAGGCGTGTCAGCCAAGACAGCCTAACAACATCAAGAGCTTTCAAGTACTCAGGGCAAATCTCATCCTCCCCCGGTGCCTTGCCGCGGAAGATTTTTTTGACTAATTCAATGACCTCAGTCCTAGAGATGGGCAAGTCCCCCTCTAAATCTTCCAACCCTACTTCCTCCAAGGAAGGCGTATCAGTGGGATTCAGGAGGTCCTCAAAATATTCTTCCCACTGCCTGACTATATCCCCATTTGAGGTTAACAGTGCTTCATCCCTGTTGTAAACATTATGGGTAAAGCCCTGCTTCCCCCTTCTGAGTCGCCTGACAGTTTGCCAGATTCTTGTTGAGGCAGACCAAAAGTCCTTCTCCATAGCCTCACCAAACTCCTCCCACATCCGAGTTTTTGCTTAAGCAAACACCAAAGCCACTTTCTGTCTGCCTGCTGGTACCTATCAACCTGCTTCAAGAGTCCCACAAGCTAACTAAGCTCAGAAGGCCTTCTTATTCAGCTTTTACTGCTGGTGTCCACCATAGGGTTTGGGGATTGCCACTGGGACAGGCATCAACAACCTTATGGCCACAGCTCCAAACAGCTGCCTAAGCAATGAAGTCCCAGAACATAGCCCATTCAGGCTCAATGTCCCCTGACTCCCTCGGGGAGTAGTTCTGCCAGAGGTGTGAGTTAAAGATCTCCAGGTCAGGGTCCTCTGCCAGACACTCCCAGGATTCCCTTGTTTTGCGTTTCAGTGTACCCGGTCTATCCAGCATCTTCCCCCGCCATCAGACCCAACTCACCACCAGGTGGTGATTAGTTGACAGCTCAGCTACTCTCTTCACCCGAGTGTCCAAAACATGCAGATGCAGATCTGATGATGTGATTACAAAATTAATCATTGAACTGTGGCCTAGGGTGCTCTGGTGCCAGGTGCATTTATGAACACCTTTATCAGAGGGAGGCAGCCCTCTCATTTACCAGGGTGAGTTCCAATGTACTGGCACTGAACTGGAGGGCTATAAGTAGACCCACCTCTGCCCAGCGCCACTCACCATGGGCAACTCCAGAGTGGACTAGAGTCCAGCCACTCTCCAGGAGTTTGGTTCCAGAGCCCAAGCCGTTGAGGTGAGCCCAACTATATTTAGTTGGTAGCTGTGAACCTCCCACACCAGCTCAGGCTCCTTTCCCACCAGAGAGGTTACATTCCATGTGCCAAGAGCCAGTTTAGGTAGCCGACAATTGGTCCGTTTAGGCCCCTGCCTTAGATTGCCACACAATCTACATTGTACTCGATCCCCACTGCTCCCCCTGCAGGTGGTGGGCGCACAAGAGTAAGATACAGAGCATTCAGGTAAAAACACATTTATTAGCTATCACATTTCTAGTTGATCCATCCAGTAATTATACAAAATGTAGAGGTTGGGTGGTGTGGGAGGAGTAAGGATTAGATGGGGGAGTGACAGGGCTGTCTGGGCAATACATTGTTGCTATTGCAACAGAATCTTTTCTAATTTTTATGATGATAACAGGAGTAATGTCTCACAACAGTGCATCAAACCCTGCTGCTTATGAGGCTAAACAATATTTCCTTTATGTGGGAGTGGTCAAAATGTTTTAGCTAATCGGTGTGTAATTCTAAACTGAATGCAAATAGTACAGCATAAATACAAATTGGAGTTATAAAGAACAGTGCAAATAGTAAACAAATAAGTAATAATAATCTTGATGGTTCCTGAAAGCTCATATTTGTCTAATCCTTCCATTCATGTAGTGACTAGCAAAGTAAGCTATTATGTTGTATCACATTGTCATGACTATGGGCTATTTATACCATACATAAAGTACTATGGGGCAAGTGTATTGTGAAAGTAGCTTTATAAAGACTAATTGAATTAAACTGAATTGAATTTTTAAATTTAATTTTATTGGGCAGTCTTAGGGCAACAATCTCACCCAACTGCACCGGTTTCACATCTTAAATTAACTAAAAATTATGCATGTGCCACCCAACATTACTGCTGTCACCATGGTATCCAAGGTAATACTATTACCTCTGTGCTGGACATAAGGGACAGGGAATATTTACAGTTGGGGGAGTAAAGGCTCACACTCAGACACACTCACCTGATTAGATGGGGGAAGAATGAAAATCAGAGAAATATGCAAACTCTTTCTGTCACCTGACTCCTGGGACAGATGGACAACGCCCAGCCCACAGCTGCGTATTTAATATTTATACCAGATTGCAATGGGACAGAAATGAATGAGATCTAAAAACCCCACAGTGTTTCTAATGTGAATGTTACAGCAAAAGTGCTTCCTAATCACTCGTCACAGGAGGAGAAATGTATCCTTGAAAAGAGTTCCCTTGGAAGAAAGAAATTTCCTGACTTTGGCTTTGAGAATAAAGTAAACTTATATAAATTATCTGAGGGGGAATAACAGAAGACTGAACAAACAGAGAAAGCAGATCAATGCTTTTTGTAGAGGCAATATCCTAGTGCAGGCAGAGAGGGAATAGGAAAGTCCTGCCAATGTTCTTTAGGTTCCCTTTGATGTAGAAAAAGAAAAATCAGGATGTCAGAGAGCTAGGAGCACCCTATGCAGACACAATATCCTTGAGCCAGATAACCCTAGCCCATAGTTCCTACATTTAGTAGGTTTTTTTTTAACTTTCTTTGGGAATATTTGATAGGAGTCAGGAGTGAGGAGTGAGTTTTTCAAAAGCCTTGCATTGTACTTTAAAGTCCAATGTACAATCCTGCATGAATTTAGGAGAGTTTTCTAAAACATTGTATGTGTTGACAATGTACTTTTCTCAAGATGTCATGAAGTATGTCATTATATGACTTACTGTAATTGTGGTGCAGGGCTCAATAGGTAGAGCTATCACATTATACTTCCAGGCAGAGGTGGGTAGTTCAGGTCCAGGCTGGGTACTCTGTAACTGTGACTCTTTATACTCAACTGGTTGGTTGAAACAAAATCTTGGTCTGGATTTTTACTTTCTGGAACTGAACTCCCCACCTCTGTATTTAGGACTGTGAGAGTTATTCCTCACCCTCTTCTGTGTGTGTATGCAGATTCTCTTTGTGTTTTTCCATGTTTTATCCTGCAGTCCAAAAGAATCAAAGTTGGGATCTGTGGAATATGTGGTAAATAAATGCTCATGATATATTTATTATTTTTACTACAGATTCTGGAACCTGGTGCCATTTGTACTTTGAAGCAGGAAAGCAGTTTGAAGCACTTTTATCTTTCGCGATGGGATGAGAGAGTACGAAAATATTCAATAGGCTATTAATTTAGGAAACACTTGTAAAAATTTCTTGCTTATTGACACTTCATTTCAAAGTAATTTATTTCCACTTGTACAAAAGCTCAGATTCAAGACAAATATATTACTAAAAATCAAAACACAGAACAAAAGAAATTCACACCCTTTAACAAATATCATGTATAATATTTTACATATTTAAATACTGAAAATATATCCTATTTTATCCCTCCCCCACTAAATCTGTGTAAGACTATATAGCTTGAATGTTTTTAAAAACTACAGAAACACCAGAGCTCAATATATGTATTCTAGTGTGTCTGATTACAGTGAAAATTGCACTGTGATCAAATGGGAGCCTTAACAACTAACTTTACAATTATTGTTCGTAAGTCAAGATTCCTCTGCACTTCGTATTTGATGCCAGCAGACCAAGACAAACGTGTAAACATTAATACAGACTACAAATCCTGCAGTGTTACCATTATTTTTAGCAATTAACCTACTAACAGAGGTTAATGTTAAAATGATCATTTCCTGCTGTTTTTCTGGTTAGGTGGTGAGGGAGTCTGCCCATCCCAACATGACATTGATAAATTACCCTGTATTTATTTAAATAATGTAATGCTATCTGCCAGTAGTTCTGTAACGATTCACTTAAAGCGGTTGACCCCACTGACAAACCAAAACAAATTAGCCCCACAGGCAACACAAATCCAGACTGGATAATTAAGAAAGGTTTAACGCAGATCTTCTGAGGCATACCTATATGTAGTCAGCACCCTATGCATCTGGCTGTTCTTTTTTTACCATGTTTAATATTAATATGACTTTTTAAAATTCATTTTTGATGTCACAAAATAATCCAATAAAATGATAAACTTTATTTCAACATAATTTTTTTATTTTTCTGAAAATGTTTTTCTCTTCAAAATGTTGACTTGGCATTTCATGACCTCTGGGACGAGAATTGGGTGGGGTGGGGTGAGGGGCGATGGGGAGGAAATGAAACTCTGCACTCTCACACGGGATCACAGCAGTTTCATCCCATCAAGGCAGAAGTGTGTTTGTTTGTTTTTAAACCAGGCTTTCCAAATTCCTGTCCCAAATGTCTGCGAACGTGATGCAGTGGAATTTGCCCAGGTTATTTTTAAAGATGCAGATAATATACACAGACATAGCTTTATTAGAAATTATAGTTTTTATTTTCATTAGTTACACTTTGATTACAGTTAAGAAACCTGTGCTATATGTAGAATTTAAATTGTCAATATTTTTGCAAAGACCTAACTTTGAAGCTTATACAGTCGTGGCCAAAAGTTTTGAGAATGGCAGAAATACTGGTTTTCACAAAGTTTGCTGCTTCAGTGTTTTTAGATCTTTTTGTCAGTTGTTTCTGTGGTGTATTGAAG
>JAAGVU020000038.1:2378604-2400929 GCA_011763525.2 Mormyrus iriodes | reverse complement strand
TGTGGTGCTGGAGTCTGGGGGTTGGTGTGGTCTTTGCACTGCCTGGAGTGATTTGTGGGGTGAATTAAGAAGCACTTACTCCACATTGTGGTTTGCTGTGATTCTTGTGTGTTGGTAACTTGCACCTGGGTGTGTGAGCTCTTGTGCGTGTGTGCTGTGGTGTTTCTCTTTCCTCTTTCTCCAGGTAACCACTCTCCCTGGCTGGCTTATCGTCGGGGTGTAATCATAGAATGGGACCGCCAGTACCTGGGCTTTGTGAACCCTGCCTCCCTGTTAATGACCTGGTTTTAGTTATGTTGTGATAGGCTGATAATGTTATTAGCTGGGTTTTAAGGTATTGTGTTAATTTTTTTAGATCTGGGATACGAGTCTCTGTGGTTATGCAACGTAGCTGTGTGTGGGTTTCTAGGGGATACCATCGTACATCTTAAGGGGCAGGGCCTTAGGTGGCGTAGTCTGGTCCCATATTGGACCTCTGGCTGTGAGGTTACATATGTTTAGTAGTAAATATTGTGACTATTTATTGTACTGTGATGTTGCACTGTTCTGTCTCTTATCTGCGAAGAAGGCTTTCAAGTAAGAATTTCATTGTGCTCTGTACACCATACTTGGTACATATGACAAAAACTGAACTTTACGATCAGCCGTTTATCAGTTTATTGTTTGTAAAGTTTATATTTAAGCAAGAACATACGAGAAGAGTGGTTGTACTCCAATATATCACGACCGAATGCTTCCGTTTACGAACAAAGTTTTTACAGTAGCGATCAAAATTAGAAAATGAGTGACATTTTATAATTTATGAAATTACTGCTTATACGAATTCGCAGCTACCCATGAACTGAAGTATTTGTACAGCATTTCCTCAGTGAAAATTCTCTCATCACAAAATGCCCCAGCTCCTCAGTAAATATGAACAAAACCCAGACATGTTCTCTTGTTTATGAGTTTTCACGTGTTTTCTTGACCCAGTAACAACTACGGCATTATCAGATGGTTACCATATAAATAGCACTATTTGTAAATGGGTGGGTAATTAGGACTGCTTCGTGACTCAGACACTTGAATCAGTGACTCTTGTTCTTTTAATTCTTCTTATAAAGCTCAAAAAATATCTAGTTTCTCACTAT
This sequence comes from Mormyrus iriodes, assembly GCA_011763525.2. Taxonomy (NCBI): domain Eukaryota; kingdom Metazoa; phylum Chordata; class Actinopteri; order Osteoglossiformes; family Mormyridae; genus Mormyrus; species Mormyrus iriodes. Next base: position 2,399,799 of record JAAGVU020000038.1, on the reverse strand, counting down.
ATATACTTTAAATGTAGACTTTTCATGGTTTCTGGAGGTATTTCGTAATGTTTCTATGACAAAAACCCGTGGAGTGTTTTAGACGGTTTGCTGAGATTATGGTTTGATTCTGCAGGGGGGACCGCCTACTCAGAGGGTTAAGTTTAAGTAATGCTTTTTAGGTACACGTCTAAAGCGGAGTGATACATCTGATGTGAAATGGCCGAGTGCGGTTATACTTTAATAACAGCGGTCATAGAATGTCTCTTGTCCAAATTTCTTGGCCGCAACTAATTGTATAATTCATATTAAACTGAATAAAGTTTATATTTCATATTAGCCAGAATTTGTAAAATTAAAATGCCACCTTTCTCTCACTTTATTTCCTTTCAGTATAACCTTGCTGCTTAGTGCTTACCGAATAATTCCAGATCATTAAATGAAAAAAGATGTCTGAAAAGTGCAAGGAAAACAGCCTGTAATTGAACAATTAGGTGACGGGATCTAAAAGGCAAGAGGCAGGGTACTAGAAGGCAAAGCTTTTATTTTAGCAAAGTTTTATTTTTTTATATTGTCTTGAGTTTGTTCTATTGAGACAATTAGGGATTCTCCTTGACTTTGATATGCAAATAGAAAAGAAGATAAAAAGAAGCATGCTTTCACAAAGGGAAGAAATATGGCCATGCGCCAGGGCAGATGGAGCAGGCCATTAGTCCCCATATTTACCCAGCATTGCGTCTGTGTCCCTCAGATCACTACACAGAGACTGACACTTCATAGAGATTATATGTGTGCTAAATTAGTGGCTGATCTTGAAGAATAAAATGGATTGTATACAGACTGAAAGTGAAATGGAGCTGAAATGAAGGATTTTATTTGATTTAATTCACCATACACATGCAGTTACAAATGCAAAAATATATTTGCTATATACTCTACATGCAGAATGATGCGATTGTGTGTTTTGCTTGTATCTGCTCTTCCAATTTAATAGTTTCAGTCCAGATTAATCTCTTAAGAATGGACTTTTTAAATGCAGGGCATGCTCAGTATTTTATCTAAGTACTTCCTGTTTGGAGTGAAACAGGAAACCATAGATACTTCCCTGTGCAGAATTATTAAGCAAATTATTACTATTAAAATGGGCCAAAAAAGGACCTTACAGAATGTGAAAAAAAGAAAACCGTAAAGTGCCCATCAGAGGGATGCAAAATAATTTTAATTGCCAAATTTTAAAACGTGATCGCTGTGCAATCGAGCTAAAGAAGATGGAAGAAGCATGTTGATATGTGCCATAAGATTTTTGGCGGCATTCGTCCGTTTCGCCAGACTCCGCCTCGATTACAGACTCGTCCACTCAGCCTCCGGTTCCCCAGACTCCGCCTCGATTACAGACTCGTCCACTCAGCCTCTGGTTCCCCAGACCCCGCCTTGATTACAGACTTGTCTACTCAGCCATCGGTTCCCCAGACTCCAACTTGATTACAGACTCGTCCACTCAGCCTCCGCTTCGCCAGACTCCACCTCGACTACCAAATCGTCCACCCAGCGTCCGCTTCGCCAGCCGCTCCTCCACGCCCTTCGCTCCATCCAAGTTCTAGTCCACGCCTCCATTTGAACTTCATTCCTTTTTGAGATATCTGGTCCACAGCATAAAAAAGACGACAACCCGACAGTTTTAGCAGCTCTGCTCGTTATCGATTTTATTGTGCTTTCTCTGTTCTCTTGTGCGCTATTACCTGTGTATGATTTCGGATTGTTTTGGTTCCTTGATTCTGACCTCGCCCTTTCCCTGTACTTTTGCTTTCTTTGGTTTGACTACTCTGTTTTCTCAATCTCTTCGCCCAGTGTTTGGTTCACGTCTTTGCTTACCCCTTTGGATACCGCTGCTTTGGTGTGTGTGTATGTTCTGTGTGTATGAATTGTGGTGCGTAGGGAGTGACTTATTTCTGTTTGGTGCGTTCGTTTTGGTTTCTGTTTATTCGGATAGGGAGTCAGGGGAAGTGTTTGTCTTTTTGTTACCCCTTTTTTACCCACCATATTTTAATCAAGACTCTGCTCTAAAGCAAGACCCGAGGAAACTTACTGAGCCTTCCCCACAAGTTTGCATCGGAGCAGCAAGGGCCAAAGTTGTCTGGGCCAGTTCAAAGTTGTGGCAATCTGCTTGAATATGGGAATATAGGCGTCCACCTCATTCTCCCGAACCACAGGTACGAGTCCAATATGACGGCTAACATCAAATCCTGGATTTGAAGGGCGTAGACGGGCAGCTGGCAAAGCAGAGGCTGGGCGGACGAATTGGTAGTCAAGGCAGAGTCTGACTAAGCGGAGGCTGTGGAAAAATCTATAATCAAGGCAGAGTCTGGCAAAGTGGAGGCTGTGGATGAGTCTGTAATCGAGGCAGAGTCTGGCGAAGCGGAGGCTGCGGACGAGTCTGTAATCGAGGCAGTCTGGCGAAGCGGAGGCGAATGCCGCCGAAAATCTTACGGCACGTAACCCCCCCCACACAAGTGTGAACACCCCAGATGTTCACATACTAGAGGCATAGCAATCGACAATGCATGCGATAATAACCTTTTTATGTCAGAGTTCATACCAGGCCAATAGAAATGCTTCGAGATACGAGCGAGTGTTTTTTGAATCCCTAAGTGGCCAGAATGGGGGTGATCATGAGCTAAGGATAACACATGCTCTCTGTTTGGACTCGGATCTACCAGCTGAAACACTATAGCTAAGTCCTTGGGGGAACCAGCAGGGCACCACTTTCTCATAAGCACCTTGTCCTCTAGAAAATATGCCACCGGGAGGTCTGCCAGGTCGGTTTTCCTCACAGCCAAGTCAAAACACTCTCTCAGGGACATATCAGATTCCTGAGCAGAGACCAATACTTTCCGGGTGCACCCGCTGGCCTCTTCTGATGGCAAGGGAGCCTCTTCCTCCACAAATTTCACATTATTCGTTGAAGGAGGATCGGCAACCACAGGGTTACATATAAATGTATCCGACAGGTCAATGTCGGCGAATTTACAAGCCTTGGCACAGGTAAGGACATAGGTGGAGAACACAGTGAGGTAATCCTTATCTAGATCATCCGAACGGGTGTCTGGTTTGGCCGCAACCTCAGGCAGGGGAACCACTTTCCCTCCTGCTATGTCATTTCCGAGGATGTTTGTAACCCCAGAGACGGGAAGTCACGGTCGAACAGCCACCTTAACTGTTCCAGCGAAGTCCTCTATTTTCAAGTAAATCCGGTGATGGAGAACCCTTACCGTACCCAATTCAATACCCTGAACCAGGACATGGCTACCACAGTAGGTAGTGTCTGAAAAGGGTAAAACACTTCCAAGCACCAAGGACTGAGCTGCCCCAGTATCCTGCAGGATACTCACGGGGCTTCCTATGTCGGATTCACAAAGTGATATCACACCAGAAAACAAAAAGGGCTTGAAAGCAGGTTCGATAGTTTCTGGTGGTGACAGGGTATCTGGGATAGCTACCATGTGTACCTTTCGGGCAGCATCACAAGCATTCTTACGCTTCAAGGCCGGACAAACCGAAATGATGTGACCCACTTTATGACAATAAAAACACTCTCTAGTTTCCACAGGCGGGGATGATGGAGTAGCCTTCTTAGGAGAGGACACAGGTTTGAGGTGGACCTTATGGGGAAGCGGGGTCGGGGCAAACATAGTTCTGTGGGTCAACACAAACTCATCAGCCAGAATGGCGGCTTCCCCAAGAGAAGTCACCTTCTGCTCATTCAAATAAATGACGACGCAATCAGGTATACAATTCTTAAACTCCTCTAGCAAAATCAGCTCCTTCAGCTGGTCGAACTCTGACACACCACTAGCCATACACCATTTATCAAAAAGCATTGATTTCTTTATTTCTTTATTCCACATGAGTTTGACTGGCGGATTTATTAAGCTTCTGTAAATTTTGCGGGTAAGCTTCAGGTACTAGTTCATACGCCCGTAATACTGTAGCCTGTACGATATCATAATCAAGACTCTGCTCTACATGTAGAGAAAAGATGACAATCTAATCATTGATCATAGAATCAAATGATTTTTCAAAACTGCAATCTGAACAGAATCTCCAGAAGTACTAGGTGCAGTGTGTTGCGTGACATAATGTAGTGATGTAACAACTAATCCCAAGATCCACTTAGTTTCTAGAAGATACCTTCTTCAAACAATGGTACAAGAAGAAGCCAACAACTTTCAAAAAGGCTATGATATTCATGTAGGACAACTCCCCTTCCTGTATACCATAGTTTGTCCAAGAAAGGCCTGAAAGCTGACTGAAATATGACCTGCATGACTTAACCCCCATTGAGAACTACTGGGCCTTACTAAAGTGTATAATTTACCAACTGGTACACTTCTCAGAGCAGTGTCTGGGAGGTGGTCCTACCTCCCTCAGCTAAAATAGTGGCTAGGCGGGGCATTAAATTTGGTAATGTTGACTGTATAGAATGGCCAATAGTTCATTATTCCTTATATAGACTGAATAATTAATATTATTTTTTATTATTATTTCTGTTGATGATACACATAGAAAATTGCCTAATAATTGTGCACACTGATAAGTGTTTTTATCACGTGAATATCATGTAAAGCACTTAGGGGCGATTCTGTTGTGAAAGGCTCTGTATAAAAATAAATTCCATTGATTTTAATTGAATTTTTGTTGTATTTTTGTTTTTGACAGACTAATGTAACATTTTCTCTCTAAAGAAATTTACTTGGCCCGAGAGAAAACTTTTGAATTCACGCCAAGTCTGCCCAGCTTTTGCTAAGAAATATTTCCATGAATAGTATTTGCCTGATAATTCTGTATGCAGTATGTAATGTATAACAATATTTATATCTATAAAGCAGAAATAATCTGTGTTTATAACAATTCCTATATAAATGGAAATTAAAGTAATAAATTCCAACATGATTGGTTTTATGAAAATCTACATTAAGTTACAGTTTACTGCAATTCATTTTCATCTACCACTCTTAGGACCAATTGGTAGTTGTTGGCATACATTCTTAATGTCTGTGATTATTCCATAGCCATTTTAAAACAAATAAATTTATATTGACACAATAAGCTATGCAATGAGAAAATCATCGATGTAATAGTAAAATCAAGCGTAAAAATAACAAAAAAATGAATTCCATTGGCAAACTCTTACCATATTCTGTATAAGTTTCTGGGAAAAGATAAGATTCGTGTGCACATATATACTGATGGCATAATGAATGATTATCTTAAATGTGTTGTGCTAAGCTCTTCAGTTTGGTGTTACATAAAAAGGATTTCCCATTTCTTTGTGACTGCTGATTCCACATTCATTGAGCTTAAAATGGAGTTATGAGAAGCATTACGAAATAGTCATTGTCTACAAAGAAAAATACCTGGGTTTATAGAAACCGGCTTAATTTTTATCATTTTCTTGTAGACTGATCCTTTAAAATATGGATTCAGACTGGTCTGATGAAAATGCATCACATAACAGCATCTACCCATGCTAGTTCATAGGTGATGGTGTTTAGTTATGGTGTTGGTTATTGAAAGCAGATTATTTCTGCCTATCCAAATTCAAGCCATATAATCACACTGGAAATGCTCTCCTTCCCTTTTATAACTATTGGAATTCAGTGTAACACACATTATCTGATCAAAAGCTGCACAATAGTCACCCCTCCCCCCCAAAGAAAAATCCACACCTAGGTGGATCCCCGGACAGCCCCGTGTGGCCTTAGAGACTTTCTGGCAGTGCCGAGCTTTTCTGAATAAACCAGATAACTTGTATCTGATCTGCTTCAGTGTATGTTTTTTGCTGTCTGTCACAGACCCTGACTACAATACATAGTTGGATAAATTTTTTCTGTATAGCCTAATATCTCATTATCTATAGGGTTTTTAAAATTATGAATTAAAAGTAAACAAAATCATTTATCTAGAAGCTAAACCAATTATTTTGGCTTATCTTATTAATCTTATTTCCGAAAGGGTATACTCTTGGCTTTTTGCCTTTGAAACAGCTTCATTACATGAAAAGTAGCTAGGTGTCACCTATAGCAGAGGCTGCTGATGTGAAAGTCTCTCAGACACATGACCTTTCTTTCATGTATAGTTAGGGCGGTGTTGTAGTCCTGTAAATTCCTTAAAATCTACAAGTTCTCATACCGTGCTGTTAAGCAAAAGTCTCATCCTTGTGGCAAAACCTATTATACAACATTTGTCCATGGATACTTAACTACAGTTGTATCCATTAGAAATAAATTAGAAATCCTTTTAATGTTTGTTTTCAAAATCACAATGCACTCAGATGACATTAATGAAATATAGGAATTTGTTAAGTGTCTTTCCAAAGCACACTATTTGCCATTCAGTGGTATATTTGTCCACATTTGGTATCAATTCTTTAGGCATTGATTAATGTTAAGTGAAACAGGACAGGTAATTTCATTGACAAAACTGAGGTGGGAAAAGATGGGAGATTACGTTTGCTTTGGCTGCATTCCACAGAGATTATTTTAGAGTTCTTTATTTTAAATGCCTTCCTCATGCATAAGATTCCTTTGGCTATTCGTCATGTGTGTCTGTAATTTATTACATTTGCTGCAAGATTACAGTGTTGTTAATTTGCTTCATAAGAAAACAGGGTTTGGAATGGAGCACTTAGTAAATACACTACATTGCCAAAAGTATTGGGACACCCCTCCAAATTATTGAATTCAGGTGTTCCAATCACTTCCATGGCCACAGGTGTATAAAATGAAGCACCTACGCAGGCAGACTGCTTCTACAGACATTTGTGAAAGAATGAGTTGCTCTAAGGGGTTTCGTGAATTCAAGCGTGGTACTGTGATAGGATGCCACCTTTCCATTTGAGAAATATCCTCGCTACTAAATATTCAACGGTCAACTATTAGTGGTATTATAACAAAGTGGAAGCAATTGGGAACAACAGCAACTCAGCCACAAAGTGGTAGGCCACGTAAAATCAAAGAGCATGGACAGTGCATGCTAAGGCGCACAGAGTGCAGAAGTCACCAACTTTCTGCAGAGTCAATAGCCACAGACTTCCAAACTTCATGTGGCCTTCAGATTAGCTCAAGAATAGTGTATAGAGAGCTTGATGGAATGGGTTTCCATGGCTGAGCAGCTGCATCCAAGCCTTGCATCACCAAGTGCAATGCTAAACGTCGGATGCAGTGGTGTAAAGCACACCACCACTGGACTCAAGAGTGTGGACTTCTCTGGAGTTAATGAATCAAACTTCTTTGTCTGGCAATCCAGGAGAACGGTACTTGCCTGACTGCATTGTGCCAAGTGTAAAGTTTGGTGCACAGGGGATTATGGTGTGGGGTTGTTTTTCAGGGGTTGGGCTTGGTCCCTTAGGTCCAGTGAAAGAACTATTCATGCCTCGGCATACGAAGCCATTTTGGACAATTTCATGCTCACAACTTTGTGGGAACAGTTTGGGGATAGCCCCTTCCTTTTTCAACATGACTGTGCACCAGTGCACAAAGCAAGGTCTATAAAGACATGGATGAGTGAGTTTGGTGTGGAGGAACTTGAGGTCAGGGCTCTGTGCAAGCCAGTCAATTCGACAAAACACCTTTGGGATGAATTAGAGTGGAGACTGTGAGCCAGGCCTTCTCGTCCAACATCAGTGCCTTACTTCACAAATGCAATCCTGGATGAATGGTCAAAAACGACCATAACACACACTCCTAAACTTTATGGAAAGCCTTCCCAGAAGAGTCGAAGCTGTTATAGCTGCACAGCGTGGTATTAAGATACCCTTGGTATTAAGGATGGGATGTCATTAAAGTTTGCGTGTGTGTAAAGGCAGGCATCCCAATACTTTTGGCAATATACTATATTTTCTGTGAATTACAAAAACATGAACACATCATCTGAGTTTCCATGGTTTCTTGTCGTGATCAGTCATCATGGTTATAGCTGAATATCAATAGTGAAATTATTAATGAACTAGATGTGATATTGTGGAAGGATGATTATGATACCATTTCATGTCTTTCAGTTAAAATATAAACCGACACACACAGATAAACAGATGTATATATATATATCATGCTAAACATATTTTAAGACACACCAGCTGATAAACATGATAATAACAGTAAATGCAATCCACCCATTCGCTATACCTACATGCCCTATACAGGGTCGCTGAAGTACAAGAGGAAGACAGGGAATAACCCAGAACAGGGTGTCAACTCATCACACACAATTTGGTAACTTATGCATGTCTATTGGACAATGGAGGGAAACCCCACAATGACACAGGAAGAGCATGAATACTCCACACATGTAGACTCGTTTTAGACAAGAGATTGGAACACGTGTATTAGAGGTATGACGCTACAGTGCTAACCACTGCACCACCATTCCACTACATATAATGTCATTTTTTTTTTTAAATACCAACTGGAGTACATACAATATTTGTGCTTTTGTGACCTTTGTGATTGCTCTGAACAGCACAATTTACAGGATAATCTGCACTTTTTAATCCTTTATTGATGTCTAAACCTTTTGCTTTATTTATTAACTTGCATTGAATTGTTAATATAGTTTTAAATTCATATATAGTGCTCAATTTTGTTTTAAGACGAATGCAGAATTTTTCTCCATTTTGTTTTTGTTTAATTTCCCCTACTTAAAAATATTCTGTGAATATAACGAGATATGACAACCAGAGCATAGCTGGCTTTCTTCAGGCTGCACTGTTACTAGCACTATAATTTCTAGAAATTGCTTAAATAAGTTCACTGCAGTGCTTTTAATTTTCAGCATTTTATGATATGACTAACTCTTTTCGTTATACAGTATAAAATGAAGCCGAAATTTAAACAAAATGTGTAATAACATCTCATTCTAAAGAGTGGTGCTACATACCTGTAATTTGAACAATATTATACACTAAAGAAGGATCTCCTAAATTGCTTGGTGGGAGCTAATATTTAATGAGTTAATCCCAATAAATAAGTTAAAGACACCACGGGAAGGAAGGGAGAAAAGAAAATAAAGGGCAGAAAATGTAATTAGTCATTTTAGAACAACTGGTAAAGGTTACTTATTTCAACGTATCAGGATCAAAGCTCTTCAGTTTCAAACATACAATTTGTGTGCATTGCATAATACATAGAGTTTGTAGTGAAAGGTTGAAAAATATGCACATATTAATAATATGGGATAATTAGAGGTTGGTTCACCACTGCTGTTGCTGGTGTAGGTGCTTTCTCATTAGCAAGATAACTCAAAAAGTTTTTGCCGGATCTCTTTCAAACTTTGCAGGTACATTCTATGGGTGACAAACTGAAACTCATCAAATTTTGAAACTGAACACTGAAACAGTGTTGAATAGTGATAAGGACAAATTTTATCATGGGGGAATTTAATCGTATTGATAAGTTTGAAAACCACTGGTATAGTTTATGATGTGGGGCCTATTTCATTTTGAGACAAATTTCACCAAAACAAGTGATACTTGGACAACCACAGATCCAGATCTGAGGATTACATTGAGACAAGTCACACAAAGTTGAGTTTTTAATAAAGATTTTTTTGGAATGGTGGGGAGAGTGTGTAGGGAGGCTGGAGAGGTTGGGGGGGTGTTGGAGGTTACATGTCCATTGTTTCTTGAATTTTGAAAATGGCACATATCATTTATTGCACATTCTACTTCTATCACGCTTTGCAGAATATTTCCCCACCATTTAGATAGATGTATTGTTTTGTGTATGTTTTAATTTTCAATGTTGAAAAATGCCATTTATTATCAGGAATGGTCCCTGTCTTGCCCCATATTGTCTGTTGTTTCTCTGTTTGGCCAGCAGGGGTGGGGTCCAGGTTCGGGTCACAGGCAGCAGTCTAAATAGGGATGGCCAGACCTCCCTCTCACTGGCCACCTCCTCCAGCTCCATCGGGGGAATACCAAGGCATTCCCAGGCCAGCTAAGAGACACAATCTCTCCAGCTGGACATGCCCGAAACACCTCTTCCGGGAGCCATCCAGGAGGCATCCCTGATAGATGTCAAAACCACCTCAATTGGCTCCTTTCGATGTGGAGGAGTAGCAGCCCTACTTTGAGCCCCTCCCGAATGTCTGAACTCCTCACCCTATCTCTAAGGCTGAGCCCAGCCATTTTGCGGAGGAAACTCATTTTGGCTACTTGTATCTGCGAACTCATTATTTCAGTCACTACCCAGAGCTCATGACCATAGGTGAGGATAGGAACATTTGATCGACTGGAAAATTCAGAGCTTTGCCTTCTGGCTCAGCTCCCTCTTCACCAAAACAGAACGGTGCAGTGTCTGCATTACTGTCGACGCTACACCAATCCATCTGTTGATCTCTTGCTCCCTTTTTCCCTCATTCATGAACAAGACCCCGAGATACTTGAACTCCTCCACTTGATGCAGTAACTCATCCCCCACCAGGAGAGGGCAATCCACCCTTTTCCGGTCGAGAACCATAGCCTAAGATTTGGAGGTACTAATCCTCATCCTGGCCGCCTCACACTCAGCTGCAAACCACCTTAGTGCCCAGTGCAGATCATAGCCCGATGATGCCAACAGAACCACATCATCTGCAAAAAGCAAAGATGAGATCCTGTGGCCCCCAAACCATACCCCCTCCGCCCCTTGGCTACACCTAGATATTCTGTCCATAAAAGTTGTGAACAGAATCGGTGACAAAGGGTCGGCCCTGGCGGATTCCAACATCCACCGGAAACGAGTCTGACTTACTGCTGCTAATGCAAACAAAACTCTCGCTCCATTTGTACAGGGACCTGATGGCCCGCAATAATGGACCTCGTACCCCATACTCCTGGAGCACCCCCCACAGGACTCCCCGAGGGACATGGTCGTATGCCTTTTCCAAGTCCACAAAACACATGTAGACTTGTTGGGCAAACTCCCATGAACCCTCCAGTATCCTTGTAAGGGTGAAGAGATAGTCCAGTGTTCCGTGACCAGGGTGGAATCCGCATTGTTCCTCCTGGATCCAAGGTTCGACCAACGGATGAACCTTCCTCTCCAGTACCCCAGCATAGACCTTCCCAGGGAGGCTGAGGAGTGTGATCCCCCTAAAGTTGGAACACATCCTCCGGTCCTCTTTCTTAAAGATTGGGATCACCACCCCAGTATGCCAATACAAAGGCAGTGTCCCTAACGTCCACGCAATGTTGAAGAGGCGTTTCAGCCAGGACAGCCTAACAAAATCAAGAACTTTCAAGAACTCAGGGCGAATCTCATCCACCCTCGGTGCCCTGCCACCGAGTAGTTGTTTGACTAACACAGTGACCTCAGCCCCAGAGATGGGCAAATACTCCTCCAAGTCTTCCAGCTGTACTTCCTCCAAGGAAGGCGTATCAGTGCGATTTAGGAGATTCTCAAAATATTCCTTCCACCGCCCGACTATATCCCCAGTTGAGGTCAGCAGTCTTCCATCCCTGCTATAGATAGCATTGGTGAAGCCCTGCTTTCCCATCCTGAATCGCCTGACAGTTTGCCAGAACTAGGGATGCACTGATCCCACATTTTCTGTCCCAACACCGATACTGATACCTGGGTTTGGGTATCGGCTGATGCCGAGTACCGATCCGAAACCAAAATTTAATTAATAAGCACTGTTTGGTTTTCTATATTGGTGAACAAAGCGTACAGCCAGGTGTACTCATATTGGTTTTTGAAACTGTATTGTTATTTCTATCTAACATTAAATATGTTTAGTTGTTTAATGTTAGATATAAATAACGCTTCAGTTTTATTTTCTCTGGCTTCTCCAGAATTTGCGCTAAAGTTCATACATTTTCATACATGTAATCACTTTAAGCGATTTTACCTTAGTTGAAACCTGAATTTTCTGCTCAATCATTTATATCAGGCTTCTCAATTCTCAGCTTGAATGGTCTTTACAGAGGAACAAAACCTTGACTGCAAATGCTGATTTATACTTCTGTGTCGAATCTCCATCATAAGTAGGGAGTAGCCGCGCACCCTCTGCTGTAACCTGACGCGCACCTCCCCCGAAATGTAACTGCACATCGCGGCAACGCGGACCACGAGAACTGTGACTGGTCGGCTTGGCCGTAATCGTTTTTTTCTTTTTATATGAGTGAAAAAAGCGTATACCCAGGTGTACTTATATTGGTGATCGAAACTGAAGTGTTACTTATATCTAACATTAAATATGTTTAGTTATTTAATGTTAGATATAAATAACGCATTGGTTTCATTTTCTCAATATTTGCGCTCAAGCTTGTTGTTGCAGTCGTTCTCTGCCAGCAATAGCAAACTCCGTGTACTCTGCACTATACATCAGTATTTTGATGTTTGATCTAATTGCTTGTGTTAAATGACGTACTGTCCCTTCTTCCTCTTGACACTTTAGCAGAAAAGACCGTATAGTCTGACAAAATGCCACGGCTTTGAATTTTAATGTAATGTAGCAATTAAGTGGTATCGGTTCTTGGTATCAGACAATTTTTACGAGTACGAGTATGAGTATCTGACCGCAATATTGGGCCGATACCTGATGCCGGTATCAGTATCGGTGCATCCCTAGCCAAAAGGCTCCATGTCCCCTGACTGCCTCGGTAGAGAAGAGCAGAGGTGTGAGTTGAAGATCGCCAGGACAAGGGCCTCTGCCTGACTCTCCCAGCACACCCTCACTATACGTTTGAGTCTGCCAGGTCTATCCAGCATCTTCCTCCACCATCAGACCCAACTCACCACCAGGTGGTGATCAGTTGACAGCTCAGCTACTCTCTTCACCCGAGTGTCCAAAACATATGGACTCAGATCCAATGACACGATTACGAAATCGATCATCGAACTACGGCCTTGGGTGCTCTGGTGCCAAGTGCACTTATGAACCCCCTTATGCTCGAACATGGTGTTTGTTATGGACAAACTGTGATTAGCACAGAAGTCCAATAACAGATCACTGCTCAGATTTTGATCAGGCAGGCCGTTCCTCCTAATCACACCCTTCCAGGTTACACTGTGAGCATTAAAGTCCCCCAGCAGAATGATGGAGTCCCCAGACGGGGTGCCTTCTAGTACCCCCCCAAGGCCTCCAAGAAGGCCGGATACTCTTAACTGGTGTTCGGTGCATACACACAAACAGCCATCAGAGCCCGTCCCCCGAAACGAAGTCGAATGGAGGTGATCCTCTCATCCACTGCGGTAAACTCCAACGCACTGGCACCGAGCCAGGGGGCTATTAGTAGCCCCACCCCTGCCCGGTGCCTCTCCCCATGGGCAACTCCAGAGTGGAATAGAATCCAACCCCTCTCCAGGAGTTTGGTTCCAGAGTCCGAGCCATGTGCCGAGGTGAGCCCGACTATATCTAGTCGGTATCTCTCTACCTCCCGCACCAGCTCAGGCTGCATCCCCACCAGAGCGGTTACATTCCATGTACCTCTAACGTTTACCTTAGATTTCGAAACACTAAGATGTTATTATCCTTGTGCAAGCACGTACAATGGGTTCAGTTAAGCTTGCTGGTGAATGGTGAATGGAAGACTTGGAGAAGTTTTTAGGAATTGAAATTTGGGACGCATCATCAATAGTGTTCCTCTGGCTCATGGGGTGTTTTGGCCTTTCACACTATACACCCTCACCAGAAGCGGCCAGCTATAAGGTGATCAGCCCTAAGCTTGTGTCCCATGCCCAATTAGTCATGAGAGTCCTTGGTGTCAAGTGACGGATATCTCATGAACCTATATACGGCAGCCTAAGCTTGTTACTTGAGGGCCCAACAGGGGGCATTCCTCTTCAACCAAAGTCATTGGCTACTTCTCTCTGCTGCCTCTGATGCAGCTTTGTTGGCTGTGTGCTGGCTCTGGCCTCTGATTCCCAGTTCTCTCAGCAGTTTGATGGTAGATGTTGCTACAAACCCTCTGCATCCAACTTCCACTGGGCAAATTTCCATAGTCCAGCCATGATGTTGTGCTTCAGCAGCTAACTTGGCATAGCGTAGATATTTCCACTCGTATGCCTCATCCACGGAATCCTCCCAGGGTACGGTGAGCTCGATAATGTAACCCTTCCTTAAAGGAAGGGGACCAGAGCACCCTGTCAGGTCTCAAGGTAGTAGTGGCAATCTCTGGAGGAAACACCAGCTGTTGACCAATATCAACCAGCAGTTTCCAGTCGCGTGCTAAGTACAACTGATCTCTCTCCGATGGTGTGGAGTTGCTCCTGGTAACTATAGCTCTCTCATGGACAAAGGCACTCGTCCATGTGAGCTTAGATATTGGTGGTGGTAGGGCATTGATGATAGATCTTTTTTCCTCCATTGTGGACATAAGGCTCTTTAGGACTTGGTTTTGGTGCCAAGTGTATCGCCCTTGGGTGAGACTAGTCTTGCACCCTATGAGTATATGCCGGAGGGAGGCTGGCCTGGAGCAAAGGGCACACCCTGAATCTTCACCAATCCACTGATGGAGATTGGTTGGTGTCGTCAGGATTTCATAAGTGGCTCTGATGGTACAGCTCAACCTCCTCACCTCCATGGCCCACACATCATTCCAGCTGAGCTTCCTCCTTTCAACACTCTCCCACCATGTCCACTGCCCCTGTTTGCCAAGGGAGATTGCCTTGGCCCACCTTGCAGTCTCCTCCTGACAACACACTTCCTCCACCACCATCCTCCTGCGTACTGGAGCAGTGGCCTTATTCCAGGCTGGACAGCTAGTTGTTAGGCTAAGGCTTCCTCTTCTGTGCTGAACATTCCCCACAATGTCAGCATATCTGACAGCCGATATTGCCTCCTTCACCGCTACTACTGGTCTCCACTTTCACCCAGTAGCCAATGTTGGTGCGTTGCTCCTCAACATTTTGTCTTGAGACTCGTTCAATGTCATCTGCAGTCGTGTTTTAATGCACTTATATTCCACCGTGAGGCTGGTGAAGGGCAGCTTGAGGACACCGTCTCCATAGAGGCCTATGGTGGTGAGGCACCGCAGAACTCCGAGCCATTTTTAAATGTAGGCTGTGACTCCTCTTTCCAGCTTCTCTACTATTGAGATGGGGACCTCATAAACTGAAAGGGGCCACAATGCCTGGGGTAGGAGACCAAACTGGAAGCACTAGGTCTTTAATTTCCCAGGCAGCTTAAGTGTTTGTAAGGTTCTATCTCCCAGGAGAAACAAGAAAATGGGAAGTTACCAGGAGATGGTCTTGAAATATGGGAGAAACCCAGGAAAAACAAGTGTTGGCAGGTATGGTGGAACCTCTGACAGCAAAAGAAACTATAGATATGCATTCATATTGCAATGATATTTTACATTTTGTTGTTTTTGTGTTGCGCAAAACAGTAATGTTAACCTGTATAGTCTAGTATACAATG
Organism: Mormyrus iriodes; assembly: GCA_011763525.2. Classification (NCBI taxonomy): domain Eukaryota; kingdom Metazoa; phylum Chordata; class Actinopteri; order Osteoglossiformes; family Mormyridae; genus Mormyrus; species Mormyrus iriodes. Next base: position 2,384,421 of record JAAGVU020000038.1, on the reverse strand, counting down.
AGTATACTCATTAAGATAAAGGTGAAATTCATTTTAAAAGTACCTGATATGAAAATATATGGATGGTAACTTATGGTGCTTTTCCATTGTCTTTTCCACTTTTTTCTTTTCTCTGTGCATTTAAATGAATCAGATGATGGTGATGCAACCAGCTCAGTTTAGTCACGCTTTCGGTTTAGTCACTGCTTACTAGGGTCATGTCAGTGTGAGCATGGGTCGGGTATGGTTCACATAATTTACAATGGAGAACTGTCTCTTTGTGGTACAACTTGGGTACGGCTCAGTTCTTAGTGGCAGTGACAAAGTGCCATAAGTTACGACAAAGCATATTTTCTGTCCATTGAAGTACAAGGGATACATTTGAAATAGGAGACATATTATACATCATTATAAAAATAGGGGTTCAGAGATCTATGCATATATTGCTTATTACCAAGTGCAGTAGAATTAAACTTAGAATTAGAATTAGATGACCATAACGCCAAATTACCTCCAGAGAATTAATTTAAGCTTTGTTTAAACATGTGCTGGGTATAGCAGAATAACAGCAAGTTGGATTGGGCTGAATTAAGGTTCTAAAACACTACCAGTTAATGTAGTTTGCACCATTAGGTAAATATTTGTTTCTGATCCCTCCACTGTCACCCATCAGTGTCACATTTACATTTACGGCATTTAGCAGACGCTCTTATCCAGAGCGACATACAACAGTGCTCGGTAGTCCACGACTATTCTTCAGTCTGTAAAGCTAGACTTAAATAACAACCATCAGTCGACTAAGTTACTGCCAGTTCAGTTACGCACCTAAAAAACCCTGTTAAAGAAAAGGACATTAGTGCAGAGATAAGAAAAGTATGTGTTAATGGGTTAGTAGGTTCTTTTTTTTAAAATAATATAAACATAAGTGTGAGGGCAGGTTAGCCCCTAAGGTGTTCCTTGAAGAGGTGGGTCTTCAGAAGGCATTTGAAGACAGGAAGGCACTCTGCCATTCTGATGGCAAGAGGAAGTTTGTTCCACCACTGGGGACAACACTTTGAAGAGTCTTGATGTACGTTGTCCCCTTTTGAGTAACGGTGGCTCGGGTCAAGCGGTGTTTGTCTCTTGAAGAGTACGAGAAGTGACACGTTGCTTGATCATTACTGACACACACATCATTTCAGCTTCTGTGTTTTGCTTCACTGTCTGTCCAAAACCATCTCCTGGGATCACAAAGCTTTCAAACCAAGCAACAACTAGAAGGTGGACTATCAGTACACCACACATTGGGTCGTCTATCCAGTCAGCCTCAAATCCCAGTGGTTACCTGTTTCCTGCAATGAGCTGTCTTAGGTGGATGTATACTTCTGATGAAATTGACAGAATCAGCGTCATTTTAGCAACACGGCTATGTTACAGCCCGTTAAAATTGAACGGTTAAAGTTGATTAAAATTGAATACTCAATGTAGGATCAATATTGTCACACAAAGTGTTGAATCAAAATTGAATAAGTATTTTGGACTGTGAAATACTTTTATTTTCATTTATTCAATATAGTTTCAAAGTTTATTTCTTTATTTCTTTATTTCTCCAGGGAGCTAATTAGGTAAAACCATTTTGGGAAGGAGAATTCAGGTCTTCATTCATTTTTTAATAGTGGACCTCTTCCCTGTTAGACAAGCAACCTACTTTGTTCTGTACTTTCTAAAAGAAAACAAACAATAAATTATATATGACAAGGAATGCATATAAAAGTCACCTTTGGACAGAATTAGAACTTCATGATACTGGAAAACTTCAGATATTGCAATGCGATTTTTTTTGATAAATATTGGAATGTTTATCATGCAAAAAAGCAGCTCAAAATAAATGAATTTCTCAGACACCCGTCCATGAGCAATTTAAACAGCATTCGCATGCAACAAACTCCATGTATCCAAAGACCCTTAAATTGGACTAAATTATATCAGACAGACTTCTTTCTCTTGTAGGTCATTCATGGAAAATGAGTACTGTGAATGTCCTTTTGAATCAAGCAGCAAAAAAGTTGAAGCATGATGTGTCTGATTTAATTTGCTTTACTTGACATCACATATCCTGCGATGTGAGTATTGCACATGCACACAGTGCTAAAATGATATACTGTGCAGCGCTAGACAGAGATGACCAGAAAGATGCCCCCAAACAGAAGAAATGCTATGTTTCTATTGCAGATTCAACTGCCTGGGTCCAGACCAATTTTTTCCCCTGGCTGGGGCTGCATTCATCGAAGTTGCATACGCACAAAAAACCACCCGAAATGTGCATATGCAACTTTTTACACAAAATCCTAGATTCATAATGTGATAGGGAAAAAATGCATATATTTACAGAAACTCAGGAGGAGGTGCATGCAACATGTTAGACAAATTGGGGAAAAAAACCACATCCATTGTAAAGTAAAGAACTGCAAGTGAACCAATGAAATGACTTTGTGCGTTCCAACAATTCAAACTATCAACCCGCGCCTATACACGAAAAACGGTAAGTCTAAAAATATGAACTGGGATGTATTTTAATTGTCATTATTATTATTTTTATTTTACTCATTCTTATATTGTTAGAGTTCTCTTTATCTGTGTAAGCCAATGACCATGTATTAGCCTTGAAGAATTTAATTTGTCATTTGAAATACTACATCTTGTCACCTCTTCCCATGAACCTGAAATATCTTTGTCACTAGTTGCACTAAATTTGAATTAGATGTGGCCTGGGACACATTTGTGTTCACGCTGCTATTAGAATGTGACCATAGGTAGCCAAGACCACCTCCGAATGTGGTCTGAGTGATTGGATATCGATGCATCCTCAATACATTTTGGGTGTATTCGCACCTGTATGTATACCAGGTGTGAACAGGGCCACAGAGTCAATATCAGAAAACAATGAGGATTCAATGCCTCTGTCTGGTGACTTCAATGCTGATTCAATGGTCATTTACAATCTGGAAGAGTTGTCCTGGTCCAGTCTCTTGAGTTATTCTCTTTGGGGTAGCTTCTTAGTAGTTCTTGTGGTTTTATTTTGGCTTTAGGTCAAGAACTGTGGGGTTTAATGTTTGGATTAGATATGTTTTTTCTAGGATTTCTGGAACTGCCCTTTATGAGGGGGTTCTGTCCTACCTGTCTCTGATTGGTAATGAAGTATTTGTGCTGTTATAGGGAAAAAAATTACAGTGCATTTTAACCTTTATAAGGCTACTGCGTACTACTTTTGCGGTATAATGGCTAAAATGCATGGTCATTTCATAACAACGCAAATGCACGTAACTTTGCATTTTGTTTTAGATGTCATGGTCGGTGCCCATCTGCGGTCTTCTTTTATTTTAATCCGCCTCAAAGAGGTAGGGGATAGGCTGTCCCTGCTTTCCCCCAGGTCAGGCCTCCAGGAGGTGGACAGCATGTTACGGGACCTCCTGTTTCTCCAGAAGACAAAGAGATCCCTCAATCTATCCCCACCTGGCCCTGAGGAGGTCTGTGCCTCTCCAGAGCCCTGAGTCCCTGGCCCAGAAGGGGCTGTCGCCCAGCCTCAGCTTCCAGAGCCCTGAGTCCCTGGCCCAGAAGGGGCTGTCGCCCAGCCTCAGCTTCCAGAGCCCTGAGTCCCTGGCCCAGAAGGGGCTGTCGCCCAGCCTCAGCTTCCAGAGCCCTGCCTAGGGGAAGCCACTGCTGCACCTACAGAGCCTTGCCCAGGGGCGGCAATTCCTAGTTCTGAGGAGGACAGGGGGTTTTCCTCACCCTCTGTGAGTGCCATGCCTGGCCTCCATCCCAAGAGTAGGAAGTGGAAGAAGCTGGCCGCACCCACTTCACCCGAGCCTTCAGCAGGGTCCCCCCATGCATCCTGAGCCTCCAGTGTCCAGCCCAGAAGGGGCCACAGCTCATCCTGAGCATCCAGTGTCCCGGCCCTGAAGGGGCCACTGCTCCACCTGAACTTCCAGAGTCTAGCCCACATAAAATAAAGATCTGCCAGCTCTTTATTATTAAAAACATGACCCACCACACTGTTAAAATCAGGGCTTCAATATAGATGGAGCCTGATGGTGTCCAAATTGCACCTTACCAAAGCACAACTCTGCTTCGTTCAACATTAACCTGTTATTTCTTAATGCCCCAAAATTTAGTAAAAGATTTAAAGTGAAATGTTTAATGAAAGTTCAGTTTTGTGCTAAAAATCATGTTTTTTTCATCAGTTTTAATGTTTCATTTGTAGCTCAGAACAGACATTCATTTCTCGAGTGGATGGGAGATTCCTACATGATGCCTTTCTTTCTTTCCTGTTCTTTTTAATTATTTTGACTTATTTCCCTTACCACATTGCTGCCAAAGCCTCACTTACTAGCCAGCTATGCTATGTTTAAAAAGTAAACCATGAATAACTCGGTATTTTAATACATTTTCACAGGGACATTACGAATGAATAAGCAAGCACATTACGTGTAGTAATAAGCCATTTTGATGTATTTTTAAGTATAAATTACATGTTATCTTAAAAATAATTTAAGTGCAATTTAACCATGCAATATGTACAACACCCATATCAAATTAAAGTAACTTTTTGATCAGTTTTTTTTTTTTTGTTTATGTTGTATTACTTTAAAGTGGGAACAGAACAGACCAACCAAATAAACATACTGTACCTTTAGGACTGTGATCATAAATATGTATAATGACCCCCAAAATGAAATGTACAGAGCAGCTTACTCAGCTGCTTAGCCCTTCCCCCCCTCTCCATGACAGGGCTCCCCCTCCTCTGTGATTCTGATTTAACCCCTGGTTACAATATGTATTGTATAACCCTGTTTCCAAAAAAGAGTTGGGACGCTGTGTAAAGTGTAAATAAAAACGGAAGGCAATGATTTACAAGCCATATAAACCCATATTTAATTGAAAATAGAACAACATATCAAACGCTGAAACTGAGAAATTTTGTTTTATGACAAATGTATGCTCAATGTAAATTTGATGCCAGCAGCACATTTAAAAAAATGTCAGGACAGGAGCATGTTAACCACTGTGTTGCATCACCTCTTCTTTTAAAAACAGTCTGTAAACTTTTGGGAACTTAGGAGACCAGCTGCTGGAGCTTTAAAAGTGAAATGTTGTTCCCATTTTTGTCTGATACAGAATTTTAACTGCTCAACAGTTCAGGGTCTCCTTTGTCGTATTTTTTATTTCATGATGCGCCAAATGTTTTCAGTGGGTGACAGGTCTGGGCTGCAGGCAGGCCTGTCTAGCACCCGGACTCTTCTACTACGGAGACATGCTGTTGTAATACCTGTAGAATGCGGTTTGGCATTGTCTTGCTGAAATATACAAGGCCTTCTCTGAAAAAGACATTGTCTGGATGGCAGCATCTGTTACTCACAAATCTGTATATATCATTTAGCATTAATGGTGTCTTCCAAGATGTACAAGTTACGCAAGCCATGGGCACTAATGCTCCCCCATACCATCATAGATGCTGACTTTTGAACTGTCGGCTGATAAGTTGGATGGTCCCCTTCCTCTTTGGCCTGGAGAACTGTGTTCATAGATAATGGTTTTCAAAAGTGCTCCTGAGCCCATGCAGTGATTTCTACTATAGAATTGTATGTGTTTTTAATGCAGTTCTGCCTCAAGACCCAAAGATCACGACTATCTAATATTGGTTTTTGGCTTATTCTGACCATTATAATGCATTATGGAGGTATCTGTAGTGCACTATAGATGAAAGCTTCATAGAGCATTCATAATGCATAACACTATGTAACACAAATTTTGTTCCTGGACAATACATGTTATTTCTTAATTGCTTATGTTGTAAAAGTA
>JAAGVU020000038.1:2353951-2365586 GCA_011763525.2 Mormyrus iriodes | reverse complement strand
TGGAATCTGGGGAACATAGGCAGGGACCTGAGGCGGAGCACATGGAGCAAAGGTAGGCACTGGAGGCGGAGCACGGGGAGCAAAGGTAGGGGCCTAAGGAGGGACCTGAGGGACAAAGGCAGGGACACGAGGTGGAACCTGGGTCGGAGCCCCCGGGGCATGAAGCTGGCCCTGAGGGAGAGGGCCACGAGCAGAGGACAGGGACCAGAGAGGAGGAGGGAAACCGGAGAGCAGAGGGCCAACATGAGCCTGCTGGGGTAACAGGGTAGGGAATCGAGGAGGAAGGGGCCAGGCAGGAACGGTGCGGGGAGCTGAGGGGACTGGAGGGCAACGAGGAGACTGTAGGACGGAGACTGGAAGGAGACAAGGAGACTACAGGACTGGGACTGGAGCTAGGGGGCGACGCGGAGACCATGGGCACGGAGCTAGGGGGCGACGCGGAGACCACGGGCATGGAGCTAGGGGGCAACACGGAGGCTGCAGGACAGGAACTGGAGCTAGGGGGCGATGCGGAGGCCGCAGAAACGGAGCTAGGGGGCGCCAAGGAAGCTGGGCCCGGACGAGCACCGTGCCGGGCGTGCCCCTGCCTTCCTCTTCGGGAAACTGAAGACTGGCCTGGTGCTCGGCCGGACCGCCCAGGGCGCCGCCGATTGTAACCCCAGGGGGCCGCGGGAACTAAAAACGTGGGACTCAGGTCCCACGGGTCCCACTCCAACTCCTCCGTTTGTTACCATTATTTCTTCTTCCTTCCACATCAGCACAGGCTTCCCCAGAGCCATGCATGCTTCACTTATTTGACAATTATACAACTGTGTTAGTAGCTCTGTTACCTCAGTGGGTACCACTGTTACCTCACACCCAGGGCCAGTCAATCCTATAGGTGATAATGGCGGCCACCTTGGGTGCCAACTTAGCCAGCCGATTTCACTTTCCTGCAGGGTGCACCATCTGAGACAGAGTGAAATTGGCTTGCTCGCGCCTGTAGATGCAGTCACACTCTCTGCAGTGCCGGCACAGAACAGCTTCGTGATGTGGCATGCCAGCTCCTGAGGGGGCGCCAACATGCCAGCCAATTTCAAAGATGCTGTTAGGTAAGCATGGTGTGACCGAAACAAAAAAAAACATCATAAGTGAAATGATAGCAAAAGAAGACCAATATTTAAAAATGAACAAAGATTCTAAATAGAGCAATCATTCATTTTTTGATGGTTTGAAACCTTCTCTCTAGAGTTTTTCACATTTGTCGGTTACAAATAAGAATACCTCAAAAATCATTTCTGTCTGATATCAGCAGTTAGCTATATCCCACCTCTACCTCATTTCTATCACTACTTTTTTTTCAAGCCCTAACATGGAATCAATAGCCTTCCTGCAGACTCAGAAGTCAAAGAATGTCCTTATACTGTCTCTTAAAAGTGGATCTTCTTCTTCTTGAAAAAGGTTAGTTTATGATTATTATTATTATTGTTGTTGTTGTTGTTGTTGATTTTATTGTTTTAAATAAAGATAATAAAATGACAAATAAGCTAATAAGTAAATAATACAAGATGAAGATAAGACTGATGAATTGATAAATTGATTATTAGGACAGGACTCGGAGCTGAACTAAGAACTCAAATTGAGTTACGTGGGTGCTATACAGATTTCTGGATACATATGCACAGCTGTATGAATGAGTTTCAGGGTGTAAATAAATTACAGGAGACAAAATATGGATAATTGTCACCAGTTCCCACATCTACCGCCAGACTGAAACACCAGGTCATGCGGGGGGGCGGCACCCCCACTGTTCTTCCTGCTGTGTTGTTTTAATAGGGAAAATTAGCCATCCGAAAAGGTGGATCCTGTTTGATATGCTTGACTGTCTCTACCCAGTAGAAGCCAGCAGGCATATCTTGAGTCCTCCATCACTTTCACTGTTACTCCCCGGGGCTGCTCTCCAATCCGTTCTCCAATCCTGTCTCCCCCAAGCCCACTGCTTCCCCAGGGCCCCAGCCCTTTCCCAAAACCCTCTACTCTACACATGTACACTTGCCCTCCTGTGAACCCCTCCCAGCTCCAAACAACCCTCTCTCGCTCCCCTGCCCCACCTGGAGGGGCTTTTGTTTTCTGGTTATACATTATTCATTATCTAAAACAAATTTGCAAACATTAATTTTAAGAGGGTCAGAACAAACAGCCAAATTTCTCCTTTGTAGTACATCTGAACATTTTGTTTTCTCCATATTCCCTCCTTCCTATCCTTCTTTTAGTTTTAATTTTTTTAAAAAAAGAGCTTATACCACAGAACAGTATTTACTTACATCACTGTAATCTTCTTCTTTAAAAAAAAAACAAAGTCCTAAGAAAACCAACCTTTGAAAAGATAAACATCGTTATCATCTTTTATAGTTTTGCCCAAATTGCTTTTTGTTCAATACTTATCAAATGCAACTACAGCATAAGTGCTCAGTAATGAGTTAAGTGTTACAGATTTTATATTTATTTTTAAATTAACTTCATTAACTGACTTTTGTAAAAATGCACTCATTTGCAAATGTATAGAACACGATAAATTATTTCTCAGCATTTTCAATCACTTTCAAGTGTTTTGGCTAATTGGACATCTTCTCTTATGGCACAATTTTGCTGCATTTGAATAAATCTTCAATAAAAAAATTATTCAAGCACTTTATGCATTTTTACAGGAAATACCTGGCACATAGTCACACCACTACCACTGAGACCAGTAACCACCATCTTTTTAACCACAAGTTCCCCACAGTAGACAAACACCTTCAAACGCACCTTTAAATCTTGAATCTGTTCTTCCTTTTCCAGTTAAACACCATTCAGTGTGAGACCACCTTAACTCAAAATCTGTGTTCTTAGTAAGGTTCTATTGTAAACTTATTTATGCCAGAAATGCCCTGGTTTCCCCCCCAAAAAGTCAGGGGGGAGAATCAATTAGCACGTGGCAGAAGTGTTTTTGTTCTATGCGGCCCTGAGCTCAAGATGGGCGAAAACTTTTACATCAGCAGCGCGTTTCCTTTGAGCAAGGGTTCAGCAAGCTGACAAGTTGCCGGTGGCATTCCTACCCAAAGTGGCACCACTGGGCCATTACTTTTGGCCTGATTTGAAGAACTGGATATTCTTTTAATCTGACAGTTACAGTTTTACTTAGATTAAAACTGGTATATAGACTGGTGAATAAATAGCAGAGCCAGACAAAGCAGCCATATTGCAATTCTGAATTGACCACATTCAGAATAATTTCATTATTTACAATAAATGTGAAATAATTCTAAGTAAATTTAAATTAAATAAAGCAAGGCTTGAAGAACAGGCACATGATTTATGTCAGAAACAGATACACAAACGGATTTTTTTTTCTTATGTGCATGCAGTAGTATATACAGATTGGGCTCACAGGAAATATAGGTAAAAATTGTTACAAGCAAATTAGGCAAAAAGGCCAAACGTGACTTCAATAGTAATTAAAACTATAGAAGGACTTAAATTCTTCCATCCATCCAATACGGGGTCATGGTTGATGACTAGAGGATAGAGGACACCCAAGACAGAATGCCAGTCCATCACATTACATACTGTATCCCAGGGTGATTTAGAGGCACCATTTAATCTAACAGCACTTCTGTTTACTGTGCTAATGCGTGTGTTACCTTGGCACCTGTATGGAGCCCAATTTCCTAAAATTCATGGTTATAGAGATGCGGGATATGGTAATAAAATGACAGTCATACAGCTGCACTTCTCTCCCCAGGAGTGTGTTGAGAGAGGAAGCACATCACTAGCTATTGCTCGCATCCTACCTGCCCACTGGCATATCAATTGCTCCCCACATCTTTAGCTGTTCATAGCAGAAGCAGAACAACAGTGTCCCAGATAGATATGGCCGGCAGATATTGGCAATTTGCCAGAATTTCTGCATCGCAGCCTTCTTTATGATATTTTAATGAAAACAACAGAAGAATGGGTAAATTCTTTCTCAATTTGAAATTCGAAACAAATATTGATACATTATAGCAGCAATACTCCAAACCACTTATTTAGATAAAAAAAAGAAATTGTATGCAGAATGAAAATAATTCCATGGATAGCACTACCTCACACCTCCAGGGATTAGGGTTCAAATTACACCTTGGCTGTGTGTGGGAGGAGTTTGCTTGTCCTGCCTGGGACACGTGGGATTCCTCTTGCAGTCCAAAGGCTTTCAGTTAATTAGCATCTCTAAATTGTCCATAGTGCATGATTGTGAGTGTATATGTGCCCTGTGGTGGGTTTACGCCCCTATCTGGGGCAAAGCCCAGCCTAATGCCCTGTGCTGCCTGGGATAGACTCCACCTCTGTGACCCTGACCAGGACAAGTAGTTACAAGATGGATGGACGGACGGACGGACGGACAGATGGATGGATGGAAAAAGACAAGGAAATAAAATTGAGCAATTTTAAGTTCCTTGGTTTAGCGCGACAAACCCTAAAACAAATTTTTTTGCATCAAAACCTTGTCCAATAAAGCTCATGTCAGTGAGCTCCTGTTATAGATGGAGGCACAGTGGGCTTGAAGATGAGGAAAGTCAGAGAACCGGCGCCTGCTTCCAGGGTTTTTCTTCCACTCACTGTGCTGCATCCATGACAACAGGGTCAAAGGCGGCTTTTAATGCTATTATCCAAAAAGTCCCAGAGTGGAATGCTAATGTTCCAGTCTCACAGAGAAGCAGTGGAATGGAGCAGTTATTTGCTGAACTCTGACCAGTGCAGTAGGAAGAGAGGGCTGGAAATGACTGCAAACACAGCTGCCTCAATGGCTGTCGGGCCTCAGCCAAGCATGAAGCAGCTAAATTACACAAACATCTGCTGTGTGTTTAATCTTCATGTGTATCACGGCATCGTAAACACCTGACGTCTCAGATCGAGGTAAATATTGCAGTGGAAAAGGTGATTCAACAAACGATACATTGAGTTAGTTTCACCTAGTCACACTTTCTTCAGGGTTCTTGTTTTAATGAAGCAAGGAATTGGGGCCAAAGATTGCGATTTTAGTAATGTGTAACAGAATAGTTCATCGTTTATGATTCACCTTACATGGAGATCTGTTTTATTACTTTTATTCATATTCTGAATTTTCCTGAAAGCTTACTTTCTTACACAGTTTTATTAAATCATCATATTAACTAAATATCCCCATTCCGGTGGTTCTTATGGATGGTACTACGAACTGGTTAACGAAAGGATTTGACTACTGAGTGGAGTTAAATGAGGTGAAGAGATTTTAAAAATATTACATATGGACAAAAGTGGCAAGTAGCAAAAATTCTTCCCTGGTGGTGTAGCCCATGCACATATGCAGAAGACTGACATATAGCTACATAAATTGCCCTATAAACAGAAATATCCCTCCAGGTTGATCTCTGATTTTTACTGTCTACTGAATTGGAATTAAGGATAAAAGCTGTTAATAAAACTGGACATGGAAGGAAGTACTGCTTCAGCTCCTTGGTTTTTTCGATTTTCCTAATTCATATAAGAAAGAAATTTTAATGAATATCTGCTGCATTTTTTCTCCATTGATCTTCACATATTCTAAAACCAATGTCATTCAAATACAATGTGTTTTATTTTACCATTTTTCTTCTTTCTTTACCAAGTCATAGTTGGATAGTAAAGGATTCAGATGTGAAGGAAAAAAGAATGAAGGCTGTGTTTGTAGGTGGGAGGAGAGTGAGATGACAGCGAGTGAGAGATGTGGTTGTGACAGGGAGCATTTGAAGGAGAACGAGGGCACGTCCCCCCGGAGCGCCGCGCGCCTGACTGACGGCTCCCGTCTGGCCGGCATTCCCAGCAACTGGCAGGGCTCCAAGGTCTGCCTCATTTGGCACCGAGCCCTTGCCCTATGCTGGGCATGTTGTGCACTCAACCAGTTCCCTCAACCCGCCCCAGCAGCCCCCCCCCTCCTCTGCATCACACCCCATACCAGGCCTGACAACTTGCCTTTGTCCGTGTTTTCAGTAGAGGCCAGGCTCAGAGGTGTCATCTTCTACACCAGCTCAAAGACCACTACCCCCATCTCCACCTTTCAGTAGTCATTAACTACTAAATAAATGACTACTCACGTAGATATTCTCCTTATGAGAAATATTACAATATGGGGCATCAACGCTCAGTTCCTGCTCCTTGCATAAATCTAATCAACCTCCGTTAAAGTGCAACAGTAAATAATTCAATAAGTGACATTCAGCTACCTGCAGCACTGTATAATACGAAATATATTTAGAGTATAAAAGTGATACACCATCTATTATGTCATAAAAATGTATAATGATAATCAAGGAAAAACTCAACTATGCATACATTGCAAAACACACTTCGAAATCGTTAAAAAGTGTTATATTATATGAGATGGTTTGAATACATTTAAATATTTAGTAAAACAGCATACTACATCCAGCATAATGAAAGATATACTAAACCTGCCCATGATTGATGGCCACAAACCAGACTCCATTTATTTTTAAATAATTTTATAACAGATCTTAAGAGAATTACGTACACATTGTCTATAAAGTGACTATTGTATGTTCCATTGTATATATGCATAAGTCAGTCATCATGGATGCAAAAGGGAGAAGGAACTGTAAACTCCATTCAGTTTGTATCAGGATGAGGGAAAGGCATGATCCAGAAGCCAGGGGTTTCACCTCCAACTCAAATACATTCACAGCGGAAAACGAAGGGGCCACATTGGGCCAAACAGGGAGCAAGGGATCACGATCGAAGCAGCAGCAGTACACAGGACGAAACTGAGGAGAGAGGTAACAGGAGCAGCAGAAACAGAGGCGGGTGACAGATTGGACGACATTGACTGTACTGAGGAGCACAAGACAAGCAGGTACTTTATACATTGACTTATGAGAAGACAATGAGTAACAGGTGTGGCTCGTTTGAGCTACAGTGGAGAAGAGATGGGAGGGCCAGACAGACACATGAGAGGCAGGACATAACAGTAGGTCTCCAGCATATGGGCTGAGAGGCTTGCTCTGGACCAGAGAGCCAGCACTTGTGACCCTGATGTTTTCCCCGGGGTCTGGAGAGCCACCATTTCATCCTGCGACCTTGTCTTCTGGCTTGTGAGACTTGAGGTCCCAGCGAGATGACGGCAGGTGTCTGTTGGCCAGCACAAGAAGCATGGTCATTGGAGATGCTGCAAAAGGGACGTACATGGCGCAAGCAGCCAGGTTATCCTGGTCAGGATGAATAGCTGACAGGTTGGGGACTGGTGGCTCCTCAGGCAGCAATAGGACAGCTGGGAAGTCAGGGGCCGACTGAGAGGTCAAGGGTCAATGGGTAATACCTCTTATGGGAACACCCAGGTGGACACTGTCTGGACAGCCAGTGAGGTGGGCATTTGCCCGGAGGCCAGAGGCACCTACAAGACAGCAGTTAGGGTGGCAGGGGGTGCTGGCAGAACTGCAGGAGAGGGTGCTGACGGGACAGCAGGCAAGACAGCATCCTGGGCACTAATAATGAATTGGTGGGCAATGCAGTCTCACCTGAGTTAGACCCAGATAACATAGCCTCTTCTGGCTCGGGTGTGGGCGGCGTGGCCTCTTCCAGGGAAGGAACCTGAGACCCCATAAAGATGGCCCTCTCTGGGCTGGGAACCAGGGACATGGGCAGAGCAGCAGGCGAAGTGGCTTCATGCTGCAGTATAGCAGCAGACAGAACCATGGCGAGCTGCAGGAAGCCGGCGGGCTGTTCAGTGGGCTCTGGCTGTAAGAGGGACTCCTCCAAACCAAAAGTTTGCATCTTTGTTTACTTCTACTTCTGCAGCTTGGATAGAATGGAGGAGGCAGGCAATATGGCGACTGCTTCCGTGGGGCAGGGAACTGGGGGCATGGGCAGAGCCTCCCTTACGGATCCTTTAGCAGGCTTAGCATCTTCTCAGGAGCTCAGGGAAAGACAGTCGATGCTGGCACAAGTTCCTCTAGGCTGGAACTTAGCACAGGAGCTCTCACCTCCTCCCAGAGGTCCAAGAGCTCCTCTTGGGTGGCTTCCACTTCCCAGGCCACTGAGTCCCAGGAGAGCGCCCTAACCAGTTTCGCCAAGCTCTGGTGGCAGTCCATCCTCTCAGAGGACAGGTGCATGGCGGGGTCTGCCGTCAGACTCAAGAACAGATGGAATCCCTCAGATGCCTTCAAGTCTGCCATCAGGACCTTTACTTTCTTCTTGTATCGGGCCAACATCTAGCACCAGGGGTCCACTAATCCACTTGAGGGCTCCTCAGATATGGTGGAATTCAGTCCACAGGGAGCAGGGAGCCCCGGGGATGGACCCGGGCTGGATGGCTGCTGGGTCGGGCGTGGAGTCCAGTCAGTCATTCTGTCACAATGAGGAAAAGGCACGGCCCAAAAGTAGGGGAGTGGGGGAAGAAGACAGGGGTTTAATTTCCAACTCAAACAGACTAATGGCAGAAAATAAAGTGGCTATGATGGGCCAAATAGAGAGCAAGGGACCATGAGACCACCACACGAGTGAAACTGACAGAGGGATGAGACAGGTAACAGGACTCACAGGCAGAATCATTGGTAGCTGACACAGATTGACGAACAATGACTGGACTGGGGAGCATAAGACAAGTGGGTACTTTATACTCTGACTAATTAGGACACAACACAGTAACAGGCATGGCTCATTTGAGCAACGCTGGGGAGGATATGGGAGGGCCGGACAGACACATGACAGGCAGGACATAACAGTATGTGAATGTTTACTTTTCATTATTTAGTAGTTTGGGCAAAAGAAATGCATACTGCTGTATTCTAATGGAAGAATTGGGATACAATAATAGCATTCTGTTCATTAAGATTTTAGAGGACTGTGTGCGACTATGAAAAAATATAAACTTGGAAAAAAAAATGGCATCAGATGGGAGACAGTAAAAGGTGCATTGATTTGTCCATGTCTAAACCCTGTTTGTTCCCTGATGAAAGATAATATTGACAAGATATTTTCTTTTCGTTAACATTATTTTTCATTACTCAATAAAAATAAATTAAAAAACTTTATTTGCCTATGAGAGACAACCATAGCTTTAAAATAAGAATCATTTGTTAATTTTAAATCCAGTTGGCAAGCATTTAGTTCTGTTTTAGGTAAATATGCTGCTAAGAAATTGAAGTGGAGACAAAAATTATACAAATAATACAAACGGATGTTTTAGAGAAGAGCTCTGGGAAGAAAAGTTATTTTCCCAAGACGCATGTGGCCAGTTAAGCATTCAAATTAAAGATTGACCAGGAACACTGAATGCCATTCTTGACAGAGGTATTTCCTTTTATTAACCCTCATCTGACCTGGCCTTTAGGCACAACTTTAATCGTTTAATTATATATTAGGGAATTTATTTCAGTTTCTCATTCTTTTCACATCTTCATTACTAATATAGAGCTGAAAAGCAACCCCTGATTAGCACCCCCCATGAACTTCTCAGCCTACCTTTATACGGTAGAATGTGTTCCATACACCACAGAACATATATGTATTTTGTTAATATTCAAAATATTGCCCGTAAATGCTCATTTCATTTTGGCTGATACAGAGTTGACATACATCCCCATGTAAATAGAAAATTGTCATTCTTAAAAATACACTTTATGACCATAAATTATCATCTTGAAAAACATTTTTGCAGCAAGAATGAAATTATGTGATATGGGCTAAAAGAGACCATTGACAACATAGGACAATTTATTAATGATTAACAGTCTGTGATTATGTTTGAAGAAAATGAGCACTCTCAAATCATGCCAAAATGCACATTATACAACATTAATATACCTCCTAATGCATCACTGAGCTCTGGGCTATTGAGTGCTTTAGTTTCAGTTACAAGATGAGATGCCAGCAACAAACTTTCTCATATTACATGAACGCAAATTCAAAAATATAGATGCTGAAAAACCACTATTGATAGTGGTCAAGCTCTTCTTTGTAAATTTAAAGTGTGCATATTAAATAAACACTATATATTTTACTGTGAACTGTTTTGTTATACTTTTGTGCAAGTGTTAGAAAGCTTTTTATCTTTCAGAGTCTTTAATAATATTTATTTTAAATATCAGATCAAGGTCAAAGAGCAAAATTATAGTGTCATTGCGGTTAAACAGTCAGACTTATTACTAAATAGTGACCAGATAGGACTATTAGTGTAAAATACTTCTCTTCACTTACTGTATAAACTAACACCTTTAATTTCAAGTCAATAAAGACATTCCAGGGCCTGTATCATGAAGCTGAATTTTTGGGTTAGCAAGAAAAAGTCTATTTAAACTGGGGTACCTTAAATCCAACAAGTTATCTAGCTAATCAACAAATCTAGCTTTGTGATTCTGACCGCTGGACCATTTGAATTCTACAATACAGAACATTTCAGTGACCAGTGTTGTTCACTTCTGGAAAAATTCTTGAAAAATTGTGGAATGTATTATTGCTTATCTGTTTTTTTGCCAATGAGAAATTATTCTCCACTTCTGCCCAACTCCAATTTGCCAAACAATATTATTATTTTTTAAATTTTGTCACAAACATAATTGGAGAAGACTGTTAGAGACAAATGTTTGGGCTACTTAATAATTGTGCATAGTGTAGGGAAAATTATATTAGGGTAATCTGTAAAATGAACAGTTACCTAAACATATTTTAGATGATTTTTTTTCATGTGTATGCTTATGTCAATAGTTATGTGTGCATTTATGAGTGGATTTTAAACCCAGCCCCTTGGTCTAATCTGACTGGAAACCTGAAACAGCATTGCCGTTTTCACAACCACCCCCCCAGGCCCCCTCAGTTCCTGAACCCCTGGGTTGAGGAAGCACTCTCTTTTTTCCATTCATCCAACTCCAATATAAGCTTCAAAGAGCAAAAAGCCAGGCTGCCACTTCAAAAACATTCAAACATTCCAAACTGCCCAGAGATTATTTTATAAAGCTATTATGCTCTGTTCAATGTTTTCCCTCTTCGCTATTTCTAGTATTTTTAGTGGAGAGGAAGTATTTATGTATTCAGAGTAATATTTAACTAGTTCTTAAAGCAAGCAATTTACTCAATGGACGAACACAACTAATTAAATTACTCAATTAGACAGATACATAACGTATTTATCTAAAAATTCTGTATTACACAATTAATTTAGCTAATTTTATTAAATTTTTTTAAATGCTGTGGCACAACTGTGTTTTTAATTGCAACATTGTCAGAATGTGACGTGATACCCCTAGCAGTCCCTTATCAAGAGAATTAGGTACCTTGTTTCCTCTGTATTCTGATAAGCTACAATATCTTACATGGGATATGAAAATGGATGGCTAATATTGTGTAGTAATCAGTCACAGGTGAGTCTCTATTATGATACAATGTTTATTTATTTGTTAATTAATTTGTTTGCTACACAGCAGTGGCCACAGTTTTAAATGCCAAACACATCTTTACATATATTACCTTTCTGTGAGCTACAAAAGCACCAAAAGAATATATTTTTTTCCGTCAAAACATGTTCAGTCAAAGTAAAAAAAATCATTTAGAAAGGGATTTGTTTGTCATTAGATATTACTGAAACAAATATTATATATATGTGTGT
>JAAGVU020000038.1:2332875-2349876 GCA_011763525.2 Mormyrus iriodes | reverse complement strand
TCTCCAAGTATTACAATATTCTCTAAGTTGATAACCAAGTCAGAGAGAAGTTCCCCGAATTCAGTCAGAAATGAAGTATATGGTCCTGGCGGTCTGTACACTATAAGGATATGAATGGGAATGTCGTTTACCATCACATTAGACACAGATCTGTAATTGTTGAGCTCCTGTGGATCAAAACTTGGTTTCTTCTTTAAATTGTTCAGGCACATCACCTGCAGACAGGGATGCATTCTTTATGGCAGACACAGGTCTTGAATCACCTCCCATGGAGTTATCAGTTTGGTTTTAGTTATTATTAATAAATTGATAAATAAAGCATAAAAAGGTCATAAAGCAGACTCCTCCACCTTTAGATTTACTGGACTCCTTCTATCCACGCGCAAAATGTAGAGGGACTCAGCTGGCTATATGGTGTGGTCAGACACCAGGGGGGTGACCCATGTCTGGGTCAGACAAAGGATTTTAAAGCCCCTTATGTTCTGCTGAATATGTACCCACACCCTGATGTCCCGTTTATTTTTCAGAGATTGGACATTTGAAAGCAGGATACTGGGTAATGGTGGACGGTTTGCTTTCTCTCGTAACTTATTCTGAGCACCAGCTCATTTCCCTTGATGTTTCTTCCTGCATCTCCTTGGACTTTCCATGCTATTGTTTAAGTCTGGATCTTGGAGGATCTCCTTTGGCTAAGTGGAAAAGATCAGCAAAATGTTGGGAAAGAGGTAGGATCCAATGTTTAAAAGTGTACTATGGTCGTATGTGATTAGACCCGAGGATAAAGAAGTAAAAGACATAATAAAAACTAAATAACGAACAAAATGCACAGTTTGAATAGAGTAGCCACGATGGTGTCTGGTCTCAGCCACGCCATTTTGGAAACTTCCCTTTTATTTGGCTGAAGGGAATGTCTGAGGAGTCATTTCTTTTGTTTTCCTCACTTGAAACCTGTGATGCTGTCAATTTCTTTGCACAGCAGGGCCCCATGTGCCCTATTCTGACAATATCAGAAAAGTACGTTTTGATATTTGATAGTGACTTAATGGCAGTTATTGCTATAGTTGGGGAAGTAGGCTTAGGCTACACACAAAGCAAGATGAAAATTTTACGACTTGGCTTTCAGTTCAGCCTTCCAGCCTATGTTTCGGACACAGTTAAAAAAAAACTTACATTGTTACTATTTCTAACTCCTCGTATGGTACGTGAATGTATCAGTGTATGTAAACATCAGTTAAAATGGTGGTATGTGACTAGGGCTTACCTTAAGTTTGTGAACCACTGGTTTGGACAGTATTAGATGATTCAAAACATGTTTCTAATCATAATTAATTCCTGCCCGCCGATCAATTATTTTCCACAGAGACTAAAAAATGATTATTAGCACCGTGCCCAGGTCAGCAAGTTGAAACGACAGATTATCTACAAATAGTTTTTTCATGCTTTCACGTTTTACTTTGGGCCAAAAAATTTAAGTGCAACACGCGTGCATGTGAGTGTGTGGCTCGGGAGGGTTGAGCAACACAATATTATCAATTATCCCAATATTTTTTTATTACAATATCACATATTATTTTTTATATATTTCCCAGCCCTAGTTCACAATCAATGTTGCCTCCATCATACATAATGACTGGTTTGTCTAATTCAGAAGTATAAGAATAGCCTTTAGGATTTGTTTCCATGTCATATTTTTAAAACTAAACTTTAATTTTATGCTGTCAGCTTATTTCTCATAAACTATGTGGCACAAAAAGCCATTTAATTACTTGTATTCACATGAGGTTACATTGTCGCCTCAACCATGAACAGAATGGAAATCATGAGATGCGATACCATTAACGCTATGTTTCAGCTGTAGAGTCCAAGGCCAAACTGCACAGGAAGACTCTTTCAGGCAAACTGACAAATGGTGTTATGAAATAAACCAGGCAATTTACATAATCAGCACACCTGGATGCTTACTTGGAAAAGAATTTTTCACCTGTTCTCAACAAAAAGTTGATGCTCACCAGTTAATGAAGATCAGTATTGATATTGACAGAAACAAACACATAGAAACTCCAGTATTTTTAGCATTATTCCAACCACTGACAAAGTGATCTCCACAGACCGGTGCTGTTAAGGTTCTTCTCATTGAGATCCACTCTTGAGGCGCTGTATGACTTTTGGAGGCGGCGCATACTAGTTAAAACTTAATCTCTCTTTTCCAGATCTCTGTCTTTTACAGTTTTGGAGAGCCAAATGGATCCTTTACCTTTGTTACAAACACTGCTGCTGTTGCACCCGACAACAGCGCACCCAACCATGATGAACGTGGAAAAAGATCACCGACGGTACATGTGGAGTATCACATACTGGAAGTGAAACTACAGTATGCACCAGTAGGTAGAATGATGGCCTTTGCTTGGTGTGGATGGTACACTGTGACATCACACGCAATATACAGATTCACATATTTATATTATTACTTCCACATCCATTAATTCCACAAAGGTAACTTTAACAGATACTTTAATTTTGACATCTTGACTTTAAATGTTAAAATGTAGGGGGTGGTGTGGCGATGCAGTGGTTAGCACTGTTGCCTCACACTACTGGGACTAGGGTTTGAGTCCCTATCTCTGTAGAATTTGTATGTTCTCACTGTGCCGTTGAGGGGTTTCCTCTGGATACTTGGTTTCTGAGGTTGATTGGTGTTACTGAATTGTAAGAATGCCTGCCTTGTGATAGGTTGGCACCCCATCCTGGGCTATTCCCTGCCTTGTGCCCTTAGTTTCCAGGATAGGCTCCAGGCCCCCATGACCCTGAACTTGACAAGCAGGTATAGGAAATGGGTGGATGGGTTCAAAAAAATCGATTGTTTGATAGATGTATGTCAAAAAATATCCAACGGTTTATCTTTTTAGTAATCATATTTTTAAAAATGATGTTATAAAAAATACGCTTTCACAGTTTTCTTTTCTTGGAGTGTGCACCAGGGGACGGTGGAAAAATTATCGCTGATGAAGTTTTATGTTTTCTTTCGAGCCTCATAGATTCCAGTCCAATGAAGGAAGAAAAAAAAACAAAAAAACTAACGCTTACAAATGCTAGCAGGCACTGAGTCTCTGCTTCCCACTGAAAAACAGATCATATTACTACAAGAAGGCAAAAGATGCTGACACTTCCTCTTTCATAAGTCTACTCTGTATTTCTTCCAGTTGGCAGGGATCCTAAGAAACCAACAATAATCTTTCCCTTTGAACAATTGTTCTTTTGAATGTTTCCTAGTGGAAACTAAAGAAGACTTGGCATGTAGAGCAGCCCTGCACAGCAGGTTTGGTGTTGTGTTAAACACAGTATTAGCATTTGTTCTATCTTTGCCCTGACCCTAGTGTTGCACTTTAGCTGTCACTGAGCACTGATGATATTTGTTGAAATCACATGACTCCATCTTTGACTCTTCAGACAGACCTTTCAACAAAATGCAAAACTGCATAAACCTTAATATACTATATATAACCCATAGAAAATCAGCTCTTTTGATATATTTAATTGTAAGATTACAAGCCACCTTTAAAGAGAGCTTAGAAAGCTAAGGCATCTCCCATCACCAGAAAACTGAACCACACAAGCCCCTGATTGGCCGCTTTGTAGCAGTGAGCCAAGATACCCTTTCTGGTAATTCCTCCCTTAGCAGAACAGTGCCAATTTGTTTCACTGCCAGGGGGCTCCTGGTCACAATTGGCAAATGACATGAAACAACTGAGATCAGAACCATGATCTCAGCTGTAGAGTCCAAGGCCAAACTGCACAGGAAGACTCTTTCAGGGAAACTGACAAATGGTGTTATGAAATAAACCAGGAAATTTACATAATCAGGACACCTGGATGCTTACTTGGAAAATATTTTTTCACCTATTTATTAGACTTTCTTCAAAAGTTTGCTTCTTGAATTCGACACAGTCTGATGAGGGGCCCTGCCTTCATTCCCTTCCCTTCACAAGATATCACCTTCATCTTGAGTTTTAAAAAATGCACATATGTATCTCCTCTACAGTGATTTACAGATTCATACAATTGGGGCCAAGGGAGAAATCACAGTGGCTGAGCACAGTCTAATGAGGCTTCACCACAGAGCCCAGCATGAAGACCAGCATGTGCAGCCAAAAGACTGATTCATCTCAACTGACAATCAGCTGATTTCAGTTAGACAGTGTTTGTGAGGATGATGCAGACGCAAGCTCCCCATTTCAGAATCGTTAGGCACACCCGTGTCTCCGCTTCAGTGTTGCCAGTCAGTAGATTATACTCATCACCTGTGTCACTCTGCCCTTCCTTTGTGGATTCCACATGTATTCCGGATTCGAAAGTTTATTGACATGATTGACCAGATTTTAATGGACAATATACTGTCAGTATCGTATGGTAATTCATATGTCTTCTCTATTCAATTCTATACCAATTCAGAAGGGATACTTGATGTCACATTTTACTTATTGTATAAGTAAGCAAAAGAAATAATAAAAGCTAAATAAAGAAAGAATTTTGTATTTTGAGGTGTGGCAGTTGTTATGAGTACAGAATAAGCATTTTCCTGTTTCAAAAAAACACAAAAGAAATCAGCACACCAAGTTCACTGTGCGTATAAATTTATTGTAAATGTTGAGAGAAAGTACAACTACATTCCACAAAGAAAATAATTTTCCTGTATAGTATAATACACATTTTTCTGGAAAGCATTACGTATGGTTTTAATTGTACATATTTTATCACCTTACATTTCCCATACATTTATATCTCTTCAAAAAAACTGCTTCCCATGTTCATTCATACTGGATGTTGTGACTGCTCTTTTGACATCATAGCGTGTCCCTTGGCTCTATTTATGGTGCAAATCAGGTCTTCAATTCTGTGTAGTGGGAATTACAAGTTCCCAGCAGTGGATCTCCACAGGTCTTGGCACTCTGGTCTCAATATCTGTTCTTCTTAGTGAACAACCCCAAGAAGCCACCAGTGAGAGCACCAAAGGGCATTGACCTGCTGCTCCAGGTCTAAACTGCCACAGATATACATTTCCTCCCCACAGAACCGGTGCTTTAGTGTTTAGTGTGAAGAGGTTTGCATCATGTTTAGCAAGTGAGCTAAACAGTTCCAGCTCCATGCAACATTTATAGGGTTGAGAGCTTTCAAAAGCACTCCCTGATTATTTTAACATGTAATCCTTACAATAATGTATGCATCTCTGTATGACTGTACCTCTGAGAAAGCGGCTTTGTGCACATTCATTAAATGATCAGACATTTATGTACAAGATATTATGTCTGACAGGTGCATCTTGAAGCATTTTTTATAAACCTCCACATCACCACATGTCCAGTGTTCCATGCTGAGAATCTACATTATTTAATGATACACTTGTCAAATTGCATAATGCACAGCATAATGCACAATTTTATAATGTGGATGCATGCAACAGTGTAAATTAAAGGCATGTTATACTGAAGGATTTCCTATAAGGAAAGAGAAGGCAGGAAAATAAATGTAAGGTAGAGGTCAATGAATAACTATGTGGAGACTGAATCCTCGATTCTCCAGGGTGACTGTAGGCTAATTAATAATTAATGCCAGAACCAGTGTGTTTGAAATGCAGATGTGATAACTGCAGGCTTGACACAGTGGTTCAGAGGAAGCAGATTTGCAAGCTACAGGGAATTGGCACTCCCCAGTTAACGGGCTGTGGCAGCAGACCTGGGTGCAAAGCAGGGCCGATGGTTTAGATTAGATTCCCTTCAGCTGCTAATTACCTGAACACACTTTGAAGTTCCTTCCTCTTCAGAACTGGTGAAATGAGTAGTTGGTTCAGTCAGGGGACTTGGGGAGATGATCAAATGGATACACTGAATGGACAGATAAAGAATAAGAGAGAAAGGAAGAAAAAGAAAAGAGAGGGGGAGGTGGATCATTTAGTGTGGAATCAGACACAGAGTCTAGCAACACATAGGAATATCTTCTCAGATTTTTGCCCTTGAATTCACATAGCCTTGCATTTTTGAATTTGAGAGTTGGTCCTTTTAAAATACCCTTCAAAGCACATAAAGATAAACCACACAAACAAGAATTATTTTATATCACAACTAATATTTTTATTGCTACATTGTACATCAAAACAGGAGTTAATTAAATCTGACTTTGCTATAAATCGTACATAACTACAATGACAATGAATCGCTTAAGTGCTCAACTACAGAGGCATGTACAGCATGGTTAAGGATTTGAACTTGTAACATAACGGTTGCTATAGTTGTATAAATTTGTATAAGAGCATAGGAAGTGTCCAGTCTGCCATATATAGGTGTGCATTTTGGCTGACCATCATTGCAATGCTGTTTACACAGGACAATGTACACTGAATCTACAAAACAAAGTCTTTATAATTGTGTATACAAGGATATTTTAAAGGGATACAGATATTCTTAGATTTAACAGTAACACCCAGTAACTATCAAGAATACTAAGAGAACTTACTCTACTTAGTCACTAAAGCATAATTTTTAGCTGATAACACTTGAATTTCCCCAAAGTATGTTACATCAGAACATGAGTCAATGTATAATTGACTTGTACCTTGAGCCTTGGGATAACCCCAGCTGCTCTTTGGACACTGGACATTGACTGGAATTCACTCTAATCCCAACACTTATCATAATGACATCAAGCATAACTTCCATTCAGCCATCCCCAGCCGGCTCCTATTCCAGGTAACCTGGATACTAGGCACATCTGTAGTTCATCAAACTGGTTAATTGTCATGGATTAAAAGCAACTGGTTTGCCAGACAGCTCCTTTTTCGGTTTTCTGAGTATTGAGTGTTCACCTTACTGAACATTTGTATTGTGGCTGCCCTTATCTGTTGGTTCCTTAGGTCTTTGCCCTTTGTTTCAAATTTGGTGACTTTTCTCTGTATTTCTCATTTTTTTTGGTTTCTATGGTTTCTGGAATGCGATTTGGTTTTCATTGTGAGCTCCTACTGACTCTTCTATCATCCATGCTGGCAAATACAAGTTTTAGATTGCAGTAATTTTATGTTTTTATCTTCTCTTATCTATTCATTAGTCTGTGTCTCATGGAGAGCAAGATGGGATATGCAAAAACTACACAATCCTCCACAGATGAATGAAGTAGCATTATGATATCCTAGCCTAGCATAATTGCCAAATAGTTTTATCATAGCATTTCATTTTGTAGTTTATGGAAAAAAAAAGTCTAAAAGATATTTAGGATGCCCTTGTAATAATTTAATTATATATTAAACCATTTATTAATTTTTAGTCAATTAAATCAATTGATTCTGATTAAAATTTTAAAATTGGAAATCAGTAACAATGCCAGATGCAGCTAGCAAATTTATGCATAAAACAGATAATTTTATAATTATAATATACATGAAATGGTTTTAGTCCACAGATTTTTAATTTCACCAAAACCGTCAGGTTTTTATGAAGCAAACATAACAGCATGACATTGAAATATGTTTAAAGCCCCAAAACAAAACTACAACGCAGAGCTGTGTAACCTTCATGCAAGACTAATGCTATATTGTGTTTTGACCGAGTTCCACCTACTTCTTTTCAGGAACAGAGGCTACGCCCCCTCAATGTACATTCAGTTGTCTTTAAGGCCTGCACAGCAAAATTTGCAAGTTTCAGAGGTGATTCAACTTTCCTGATTTTAATGTTGCTTTAATTTAATGTTAACATAATATAGCTCTAAAATACATCACGTATGACAAATATATTTTAAGCACTTGTTTTAGAGTCCCCTCTTCTCCCTCTTAACTTCAAGGTTCACTCAACTTTATTTGGTGCTTTAGTTCTTTGCATTGTTGAAGATGAAGTACAGCAGATAGGAAATAGGAGGGCTGTCCCAAGGCAACTCCTCTGTGTCTTGCTTTCTAACATGTGTGTGTGAAAGAAAAATAATATGTAAAGCTGAAAGCTAAAGTGATGATAATGTGTTATGCTGTTTATGGTCGGAATTAAGTCCAATGTTACAACTGCTCTAAAACACCAAATTACAATATTTTGATTTTATAGTTTGATTTATAGTTTATTTTTTTTTTCTTCTCTTACATTTTTATGTGGGTTCTATAATGCAGTATCGGAGAATACATTGTTAAGGGGCACTGAATGGCTATAAGTAGAAACCACTGGGAGTTTAACTGGGAATTTCATTTCAGCGGAATGGCTTTCAGGAAAACGCAATCGCTAGCTACAAACACAAGAGTTTAATACTACTAGGCTGTTAATTCTACTATCACTACTACTACTACTGTTAGTAGTAGTAGTAGAAATAGTAGGCCTAGTAGTATTAGAAGTACTAGTAATTTTTAATCTAAACTTTACCTTGCCAATGAATAAATTAACAAAACATATTTTTTAATAAGTAAATTAATAGTAATTAAAACAAATTAACGCGTTTGCCCCGTGCCTGCATTTATCTTGATTACTGATGACTTTTTATTATTACTGCTAACATTTTAATACACATATTCAAAGTAATTAAATAGGCAATAATATAAATCCTTAAAGCGTTTTCCGTCGCAAAATATTTCGCCAGTTTAGGTCTATATTATGTGATTTTCAGTTTAAGAAATATCTATTCCATGATTTTCCTGGCACTTACTTGACCTACTTCACTCTATTTCACTTATTTTCTTTTTAACTCTAGGTGCCACCGCATGCCGGGGACTGTATAGTTTCCAGAAAAAATTCATTATAGGTACTGTAACTGAACTGTTTTTGGAATTAAAAAAAACAAATTTGCTTATAACGTGTATTTTCTCCCATTGTTTTTTTGAAACTGTTATTATATTATATTAAATTAAAATGCTATCGACCTATATAGACCTATTAAAGAGGCACTTTCATAACAACGTTGTAGCCTTTTTGATATGAGTAACGGCTGTCGCATGTTCATGTACGTGAAACATTTTACGTACACTGAGAAAATATATTATTCGACCCATAATACAGTAGTAAAATAATACTTGCAGAATTAACCTGCATTAATATTTGTTCAGACATCTCGTGTCAAATTATTCAGTAGCATAAACAAAATTCGTCACACTGTACTGGTTGAGCGGTTATAAGATGAATGGATAGACGGATGGACGGATGGATAGGTGGAAAGAAAAATAATCTAAAATATATTAATTAAAAGTAAGGCACCAAATCATCGAAATATGCGTGCTTCAGTTAAATATTTTTGTAGTACTTGCATGTAGACTTTTATATTGGAGCGAGGGTTTTAGGATATTGCAAGCAAAACAGCAAATACATGTGAACAGTGCTGTAGGTAATAGCCAGGTTCTACCCATGCATTTGCAGTGTTAATTGTTTTTCATTAGGCTATGCCTGAAAGAGCCAAAAAGCATTTAGTATTAGGGAATTAATTTTCTCCATTATAATGGAAGTCTGCGAAAAAATATATGATGACAGAGAAATATAAAGACTCTCCCTCTCAGAGCAGAATCATCTGTGAATTCACTATGGCTATTCTTAAAGAAATAAAAACAAAAAAACAATATAATAATTACGTTGGCCTATGTGATTACGATTAAGATACAAGTTCCACTGAAGTATTGCTATGACATGCCGACTTCGTTCAAGAAATATACACATAGAACGACAGGGAACAGCTACCATAAAAATCAAATAACAGCGAAATACTTTCTGGTGCCAGGGGAACGGACTGAACACCGTGATTAAGATGACTCCAATGATAATGACAATAAGGAAAAGTGCTGACGAGATCATCTTATCCAGCGCAATCCCACACAAGCTTATGCCAAAACGTTTAGATTATTTTTTCTTCTTTATTTTTGTATGTACCAGCATTTTGATTTGGAATGTGTCTCTATGCGCGTGCCATTATACATCGGTATTGTAGTACACATATTCAGCTCTGTACACCTGCACCAATTGTTTTTAGAATATTTACATGATGTTCTGAGATCAGAATGATCTTCGAATCAAATGCTGATGTTTTTCTTAGAATACGTATATAATTCTGCTGACAGGTATCTATATGTGTACAACGAATATACCTTTCAACCACAAACATTCGTTGATTCGTTGATTTGCTAATATTTTCCTAATATTAATATATTAACACTAGGCCGAAAAGCTTAGTTTTTGTGTGTCTCTCTTAGAAGAGTAAGAATATATGCGATAGCGAAGGAATTCCTGTGTAATTGTACAATGGCAAAATAAAGTACCGTTATCATAAAAAATATATAAAATGTAAGAGTGACATGAAAATAAATGCAGTTTGCTATGGATGCTATATGGACAGTATTAAATAAAAGAATAAAATCATCCCATTTTGGATTTACCACAAGTTTGTGCCCTGTGCTGCCTGCTGTAAGTGTCAGCCCCTGCCTAGAGCCTGACCAGTATGGATGGATGGATGGATATAAGATAAAATCATATAACCCAGTACTACTGGAATGGGTGGATATAAAACCTGCATTTTACATGTGCATATATTTCGTATTGGAGTCATAAGGATATAACTTATTTTGGGCAAAACAAATAAATGTAAAATGCAAAAACAATGTATGTCGAGCTTGGCCGCTGGGGCAGTACTACCCATTGAAACTTGTTCCGCCAGCCAGCCCCGACTCTTTGTTATGGTTAATGAATTCCTTAAACCAAAGTATCCATGCCAAAAAGTGTGTTGAATTTCTTTGGGATATAAAGATCTTTATAGCTTTTAAAATATTTAATTTCAGCTTCTAACATACTTCTTCGTGCAACCAGTGTATATACAACTGGCAACACAGTTTTTTTTTCCCAATTAACGTAGGTCATCCTAAAACGCCTAATGAAATGTACATACTACAATAACACGAGTGTCTTCATTTTGTTCACTTTTTTGCCTTCATAATACTCAAAAGTATTAGTCTTAGTAACGAAATGCTTGAAAGTGTGGACACCCGGTTTTGACTGCGGAGACGATCTGCGCCTGTAAACAGAACTTTCCTATTTCGAGTTTCATGCTGTATTGAACACACTAGTTATAGTCCTCAAGATACCACCCACTGCTCACTTACACGGTCACGAAACATATATAAACCAGCACGTGACTTTTAGATACAGATAACATTAATACAATTAAGTATTATTTATCTTGCTTTAGGATAGGCCTAAAACTCACATTCCTCTATTTTCTAAGCGGTCATCCTGGTCTAATCAATATAAATGTATTAACATCGGTTATTTGTTTTTTGCAGGAAGTTCAAATAATGTAATTATGATGTTTAAATTACAACAAATTGCCTTTAGTATATTTATAATAATTACAATCATTTGAGATTTTGCTTAGATTCTTTTTTATATTGCGTGTGTGTGTGTGCGTGTGTATAGTAATTATTGACTATCAGAGTAATATGGATAATCTGTGCGAACAAATAACATACAAAAAAGCAGAAGTTCTACGTACTATACATACCAGTTATCAAATTAACAAATTAAGGTCGTACTGTGATGTTTAAGCTTATCGGTGATTATTTTATATCTTGCCCAACTCCAAAAATTGTTGAGAGGTTTGTTGTAACAGTATCGCAAGGCTTTTTATCTTATTTTCTTTCGTGTCCAGTCAGGGCCTTCCTATTGAACGAGTCGCCTTACTGTGCCCGGTACTGGGATTTGTTGGCCACGGCAGGCTTTTATTACGTTCTCCATGGAAACCCGGATCGTGGGGAAAAAATGTGAGTCTGAATAATGAGAATCACCACAAGGAACGGCTTGAGAGCAGCATCTGTTACACTTGGAAACTTAGCCTATCGAGAGAACGATAGGAGCAACCCCCACTCTACACCGCATTCTTCATCTACTTTCACTTACTTGCTGTTTATAGACTATTACTTACTGGCTGTATATATTTCAAAACGTAACTCATAACTTTTTTCAGTACAAAATCCTTGTCAGTACATACGCTCATACTAAATAATTTTAATATGACAAATCACTCAAAGAACATTCCTAATTGAAAATAAATAAACCACTCTCCAAGAGCTTTGAATCAATTAAATAAGCTGCGCACCACAAAAAATATACAAAAAAAGGTTTGTATGAGGAGAGGTATATATGTATAACGATAAATATGGCGACATTTTGATTTAAATAGTTTCCAAATATGCTAAATGATTTATGTAGGCTGTGTTATATGATCGTGAGTATCTAACAGAAAGACAATTGAAAGAACAGACGAGCGATGCAAAATAAGCTTCTACTATTACAGTACACCCCGCTTAACTGCACTTTATGTAGTTCTTGGGGGAAAAATAAAACGCTAGTTTTTATTGAATCTATAGCTGTTGAGCAATTAAAATTTAAACTCCTCACATTTTCAGTTGCCGGTCCGGTTTGCGGCAGAGGGCTTTGACTCTCAGTGCTAAGGCAATCAGCTACGATTTTTTAGGTTTTGATAGTAAACTCACCTTTTCTTGTGCGAGCTTCTGCACAATTTCCTCGTGTTCAATGAGAAATGACGCTCTTTGATGACTAGTGGCTGGTAGCCTTCTTTTATTTATGCTAAATATATGAAAATGTATGCAAATTTAAGTCAAGCTTAAGCTGTGAGCAGTTGTAATATATTTGATGGAATTCAAAACCAATAAAAATACTCGGATGTAGAATTGTAAAAGGAAATATAATCATGCACAAAAGTCACGTCAATATGCACTCGGGGAACTTTTAAATGATCTGTAGCACAGTTATTACCACTTAATAAATAACTGTCCATTTACCAATTTGAACTGCAAGAACTCTATTGCAACATGCATTTGCAAAATAAGTGTTTGTGTGTATTTACATTATACTAATAGTTGTTCACTGTACATGTATATGCATTATTTCTGTTTAAATCTATTACTTAAAACCCCCGTTGAATGCAGTAATTAAGTTATTCCTACACGTGTTTGATGTTTTTAAACGACTTCAAACCTTAAAAAAATAATAATTACTATCTTTTAAAACTAATAAGTACACATGAGAGTTGTACAAAAAAGACTTGGAATAGGCTATGCATTCCAAAACGTCTGCATTTATGTGTCACACAGTTTTAAAGAACACAGCCTATGAAATAAATAACTTCCTGTTTTGTGTCAGTGTAGCTTTTTTTTCTCCAGTAAAAACCCATGCTGGGGTGGAGGGGCAGCCTCGCTTCGCTATTGGTTTCAACCGGATCAAGCTTTGTTCCGACTGGTACAGAGGACCGTCAATTATAAACTGGCTGCTGATTTGGCTCCCTAAGCTGAGAGATGTCAAAGGCTGAAGCTGTTCCCTTTGCTACATTTTTACTACAACATCAAGCATGGCCACA
The DNA here is from genome assembly GCA_011763525.2 of Mormyrus iriodes. NCBI lineage: Eukaryota > Metazoa > Chordata > Actinopteri > Osteoglossiformes > Mormyridae > Mormyrus > Mormyrus iriodes. The sequence continues at coordinate 2,336,508 of JAAGVU020000038.1, read as the reverse complement.
ACTGCCTCGAATCCCTACAGCATTATCACTTCCACTTGTATGGTTCAGGCAGATTCTTCGGTCATGCAACAAGGGAGTCCTTTTAGGAATCACCAGAAACTTCTACAAAGCGACTATCTACAAGGAATTCAGAGCAGTGGACATCCTATTAGCCATCAGTGGGTAAGCAGTTTATCTGAGGGAAATCCGTGGTCAACGTCTCTTTCGGGCAGCCCTCTAGGGCAGCAGGACGTGAAACCGGGACGAGAGGACCTCCAACTTGGGGCAATCATTCATCACAGATCTTCTCATGTCGCCCATCACTCACCCCATTCAAATCATCCAGGTGCGTGGGGATCATCCGTATCTCACAACTCATCTGTAAACACCGGGGGACAGCCTGTTAACATTTATTCGCAGGCGGGTTTCACGGTCAATGGCATATTGGACCACGGAGGTCTCACGCCTTCCTCGAACTCTTTAGAAAACCAGGGCTTGCATCTAGGGATAAGAGACAACCCAGACCTTGCCGAAATCGGGGGACATCACTGTCATGACCACTCCGATGAGGAAACACCAACCTCGGACGAACTGGAACAGTTCGCTAAACAGTTCAAACAAAGGCGGATCAAGCTTGGTTTTACGCAGGCAGATGTTGGTCTCGCATTAGGCACTTTATATGGCAATGTCTTTTCACAGACGACCATCTGTAGGTTCGAAGCCTTGCAGCTTAGTTTTAAGAACATGTGCAAACTGAAACCTTTATTGAACAAGTGGTTAGAAGAGGCTGACTCGTCCACTGGTAGCCCCAGCAACCTTGACAAAATTGCGGCACAGGGAAGGAAAAGGAAGAAAAGGACGTCCATAGAGGTGAGCGTGAAAGGAGTGCTAGAGACGCACTTTCTTAAATGTCCCAAGCCCGCAGCCCAGGAAATATCCTCTTTGGCTGACAGTCTACAATTGGAGAAAGAAGTGGTTCGTGTCTGGTTTTGTAACCGACGACAAAAGGAGAAAAGAATGACTCCGCCGGGGGAGCAGCAGACTCACGAGGTATATTCCCACAAAATAACTACGGACAGTGCCGTGTGCCATGATCTCTGACTAAAGAACCGGGATTGCCCATCGAGACTGACGACCACAAAATCTAGTGGATTTTCTTTTATATGTTTCATTTGTAATTTCTGGTGGTGCGATGATGACAATGATCAGAAGCAACTATATATATAAAAATGAACTTACCGTTTTCTCAAGTCGAGACAACGTATCCAGACAGACTGATGTGTAATTGTATTTTACAAAGGAAACCTTTTATTACCAAATTTAAATATTGATTCAAAGGTTGATTTTCTAAAGAATAATCTTTACTGAAAGTCTGTGCCCAAAGGCGTAGGATTATTTAATATGGACACACACACACACACGCGCCACTTACGCATTTAAATATAAAGTTCTATTTCTTTGGAAGGACGATTGAAGCCAAATTTAATATTTGGGGGGTACACGTCTTCCCTGGTTCCTATGCCCCGATTGTGCCTATCAATAACTCGCCAGCGCCTGCATATTAGGTGAAGCTGTTTCTATTTAATTCTAACGTTGTTGGTACGTCGGGCTTGGCTAGATATAATGATAGGGGGTCTTACATATAGCATTGCATTTTGAACCAAAATATTACGAAATCATACATTATCAAATTTACGTCTACGTTTATTTATTATTTAGAGTTCAAACAACTTGTTTTTTCCTCGCTGCAACACTACAGTGAAGATTTTATAGCATTACGTGGTCATTTTAAGTCACTTTAAAGAACGCCTTCTTCATAGTAAACCACCTTTCAACTGATGTCGTAGGCGTATCGTTATTTATAAGGTATGTTCATCTGAGTAATACTACATATCGATATATGGGACACATTTATATTTGAACAGCGCGTCCGGCTTCGTATGGGGCCTAACATAAACAAGCCGCATGAATGTCTGACTTCAATGTTACACCAACCAAAAGAAGGTTTTATAAATTAAATAACAAAGCTACGAAGACGTATTATTTGGATACGATTTTCTTGTTCTCAAAAGCTAAATTCTGAAGTTAGTTCTGTCCGTAACCATAATACTTTCGTGTATTTTTGGTATTAGAACAGAACCATAAGATATTTTACACTATAACAGCATTGCGGTGTATATCATTATTCTACCTAAAGTTTTATAAGCCTCAATTCTAGTATTATTGATGAATTTCTTTAATATTTTTCCAGTTTGCTATTGTACAGTTTTGTATAGAACTTTAAAATTTTAATTTAAAAATGCATTATAGTTTAATCATGCATTTAGTGATGTAAAATAAACACTATTTTCATTACAGGCTGGAGTTTTTTTTATTTCAGAAGCAAGTACTTGAATTATTTTTTATCATTATAATTTTTAGGGTTATGTATACGTTCCATGCAGCCGAAAATTTCATTGCAGCACGGTTGTGTGATGGGTCACATCTGTTCGTTGGTAATGTATACCAGAATTGATTTTTTCCTGGAGACCTTTTCAGATGTTTACTGTTTTTAAAACGACAATTTAACTCCAAAGTTAAACTGCCTTTAATTAAAGATTGTCAGCCTGTGTAGGTTACGGAGTTACTATAAACATTCACAGAGACTAGGAGGGCATTCAAATGCATTTTTAATTACTGCTGTTATTTATTACTTCTATACATTCGATAAACTTATCATTTTAATTATGATGGAACATGTTTTACACTAAAATACAAGGTAAAAGATCTTTTGACATTCTAATCATATATTATCTGTTGTACATTAATTCATTCTTCTAAGGTGTATTTTAATTAGGCTAATATGTAATTGTATTATACGTTATTGATAACAGTAGTACTTAGTGTCGGCTTTATCAGAGCTAGGGAAATGCAAAACGTTATATATTATTATTGTTTCGGATAACTACTATATAGAATAGCAAATGAGATTTCACCGAGTAAGCTTTAAGCGACACTACTTTCAACAGGGTCCTTAGTCAGATATTTAAATACACAAATAATTATTCAATAATAATAATACCTTTATTTTTATAACGTATATTTTAAACATTTCATTATATCTATCAAACTAAACTGCAGGATTTATCCAGAGTTTTATTTCTAGGTACAACATTATTAGTATTCTGTTCTATGAGAAACTGAAGAAGGAAATTCTGAAAATTGAATTCATTATTCATTCATTTATTCATTTATTTTTGCATGATGCTACTGAGAGTGTTTGCGTTGTTTGTCTTATCTAAATAGTATAGGACTATACTCTGGGTTGTCGCCGAAATTTACAAGATTCGATTGACCGTTAACCATTAAGAGACAGCACTTTACACGACAATAATTTGTATGTCACTGTGTTATGCACAACTTTGGCATTAATCCGTGGGAGTACACCCTCGATTAGATATTTATCTAAATTTATATTTACGTACGGAGAATACTCAGAAATGCACATGAAATATGCAAATGAATAGGCGACTTAACTCAATGCTTTATAATATTTAATATGCTCTTTCTTCAAATCTATCTATCTATCTATCTATCTATCTATCTATCTATCTATCTATCTATCTATCTATATGTTTATTCATTCCATTGTTTGTTTTGTTATAAAATTAATGA
>JAAGVU020000038.1:2312602-2324893 GCA_011763525.2 Mormyrus iriodes | reverse complement strand
GACCGATGAGGGGAGTGGGGTGGGGGGGGGGGGTGGGGGGGGGGGGGGGGGGGGGGGGGGGGGAGTCTTGGAGTCAAATTTTTGCTTCCTGATATTCAATATTCAACACAGTGCACCAGTACGCCAGTCACAGTATATAGGAAATATGAGCTGGTATTTCTAGCTGATCCTGGAAATGTTTCTCCCAATAGTGTCAAAGACTTCATTAACAGAGTGACAGAGTGACAGAGGGGTGACAATGGACAGTGAAATAAATAAATTATTTATGCAAACAAAGCATGGTAAAGGAATTGTCTTTCTATTGGCCACAAAGTTAATTTCCTGCTACATGTCATTGGAGGTGACCTTCTTCATATTTCTGCGCTGGGCAAGGCTAGAGGCTGCCACAGGCTCCAGGACCGGCTGACTTGCTTTGTGGCTCAATGCTGAGTATGTTGCAGCCATAGCACCCTGTGTAGAAGATAACATGCAAACAAATCAGTTATATATTCTCAATACAATTAAAAAAAAAACCTTTTAGCAAGTGTAGGGAACATGAAACAGGTCAGCGTTTTTTAAATATCATAAGCATACCGAGTTGAAATGAACCATGTTTTGACTGTAGTAAGTATCTGGGACCATTTCAGAGAGGAAATGAACTTGGGATTGTGTGCTGTGTTGGAAGAACAAAGGGTCCCTGTTCATGAAGTCATTAACGAGGAATATAAACTAAAAACTTAAACCAAAATAACTCCCTCTCAGATAAGAAGCAATGTAGACAGACAGTAATGGTTAATAGATGTTACTTGTACTTGCTCTTTTATGCCAGAAAACATTAATAAGATGCAAGTTCAAAATCATATATTGTTTATTGTGCCAGGGAATGTACAGGTAAGCATGCTAATGAGGCTGACTCTGAGCAGGAACAATACAATCAAATGATGTGTTTTTTTGCACTGTGCTATTTAAAATCACCCTAATTAAAAAGTCCAGTACATACTGTTGACTTTGCAGTGATCTCACACTATAACATGTACTATCCTTTTCTGCTGAGAGAAGTGCACCTAATTTATTATATTATGTCAAGATATCAGTAAGAATTTAAATAATTAAGGCAGTCAAAATCTGTTCATTAAATTTTATTGTAAAGCAGTAACTGCACACTGCTTTCAATCAAAAGAATTTGGTCATATATATTTTAATAACATGCAGGTGTTATGTTCAGGTATATAAATGCAAAAGTAATTTGGATAACAAAAGTTGTGGTTCTGGAATTAAAGACTTTTTTCCATACAAGACATATGGCAATTGAAGTACGTCTTTTAATGATACAAAGGCAGATTACATGAACCAAAACTGCAAAACTGAAAACTACAACTGAACAATATATACCATATATTGTTATATCATATATAACCGATGAGCATCCCTAATGATGGCAATTTTTAGAACCAGGTCCATCATAACTGACCTTGACAAGGTGGGGTGCATCGTGCCGCGTGAGCTGGAAGTGTGGAAGCTGGTCCCTGCAAGTGATCCATGGGTGCTTCAGGACCAGCTCGGCCGAGTAACGCTGGTGAGGATCCATGTGCAGCATGTGTGACAACAAATCCTACAGAGGGATCACCGCAAAGAGGGATCGTGGATATTGATGCATAAAGCAGAAGGCCAATGACACACGCTTATTATTTTCAATTTCAGCAGGATGATAAAGAACCAAGTTAGAATCAACAGTTTAGGGGCATTCAAACTGGTTTTAATTCCAATTCATTCTAAGGATTTAATGGGTCTTAACTAAATAATTTACATTGCTCATTACATAAATATGAAGAAACTACAATATAATTTCTATAAAACGACACACAGTGCTATAGCTTCTCAGTTCATCAATATGGCAAAGGGAAAAATGGTGATTGTATTATTGAGCAAGAGTATTCTCCAGGAGCCCATATTCAAAATTAAGAAATCTTTTCTCAGATAAACTGAATAATTTATTCTGTTGTTTGTCTGGGTCTCTTCAAATGCATACTTTTTGTATTCTACAACTGGAACTACCTCCTTGTTGAGGTTAAAGAAGAGAGAACCCTACCTTGGATGTGTCAGACACAGTGTCCCAGTTGCCCCCGCTTAGGGAAAACTTGCCACTGCCAATGCGCAGTAAGATTTCCTCAGGTGTATCATTGGGCCCGTTGGCAAAAGGGGTATACCTGCAAAGGAATTTATGTAGAAAGTGGTCAGGCAGATGACAACAGGTCAACAGCCACAATCCACTTCAGTCCTTGAGGCTGCAAGAACCCATTCAGCATTCAAAATGTCCCACATTGTCACACAAGAAACTCATCTTATACGGCAGTGTGTGGCTCAGCGGGCTAAGTTTCTGTGCCTGTGAGCAGAAGGTCGCTGGTTCGAGCCCAGCATCGGCACATCTGTGGCTCCTTGAGCAAGGCCCTTAACCCCCAGCTCCCTGGGCGCTGCTATGGGTGGCTGCCCTTTGTGGCCAGCTGGCTCTCAACTACAGAGAGCAATTTGGGCGAGGCGAAAGAATTTCCCCATGGGGACCAATAAAGTGTCTATTATGAAGACCCTCCATCCATTTTCTGTAACCACTTATCCTATTCAATAAAGACCATACAGGTTAGGTTAACTGACCTGATGGAAATACAGAACCAATTGAGGATGTGCGTAAGTATGCAATCACAATTACACTACCGTTCAAAAGTTTGGGGTCACTTACAAATTTCCCATGGAATAGCCTTTATTTCTCAGAACAACAATGGACTGATGTCTATCAGAAGAATATTCTTTGTTTCTGACTGTTTTGAGTCTTTAATCGAACCCACAATTGTTGATGCTCCAGACACTCAACTAATATAAAGAAGGGCAGTTTTATTGCTTCTTTAATCAGCACATCACTTTTCAGCTGTGCTAGCATAATTTCAAAAGGGTTTTATAATGACCATATTTACCTTATAAAATGATAAACTTGGATTAGCAAACACAGGCCTTTGGAACACAAGACTGATGGTTATTGATAATGAGCCTCTGTATGCCAATGTAGATACTACATTAAAAACCAGCTGTTTCCAGCTACAATAATCCTTTACAACATTAACAATGTCTACACCGCATTTATGATTAAGGATTTTATTTTAAATAGACAAAAAAAAAATGCTTTTCTTTTGGAAAAAGGGACATTTCTAAGTGATCCCAAACTTTTGAACGGTAGTGCATATCTGAACTCTCATGCACCGGAATGTTTTAGTATAAAGTTCAAGAAACTTAGTCATTAATTCTCTGTTAGAAAAAAAGTTCATTTAACCAGTACATGTACCCAAGACCTCACCCTGCCAGCATAGTGTACAGCAGCACTCCAAGACTCCAGATGTCACAAGCAGCATCATATCCTTGACGCATCAAAACCTGAAATATTTAACAAAAAGCTATTTTAATGTATCATCAAGTAACTGAAATCCCTTCTCAGGCAAAAATACATACCTCAGGAGCGACAAAGTTCGCCGTGTAGCAGGGAGTGAGCAATAGGCCGCTTTCCCCACGTAGCTGCTTTGCAAAGCCAAAGTCGCAGATGCGAATGGAGTCAGGATTCCCCGAGTCGTCCATGTAAAGGATATTACTAGGCTTTAAGTCACGGTGTACCACCTGCAACACAGCACAAGTAGGTTTTACAGGTAAGAAAAACAGTTTTAAAACTGATATACCTTTAAGAATATTACTCTACAATAACATATACAGTGTAGTGGTTAAGGGCATGGACCAAACTAGAAGGGTGCTGGTCCACAGTGGAGACTCTGCAGTAGCATCATTGTGCAAAATACTTCTACAAATCATGTCCTAGAATTATAGCCTAGAATTAATACCACTAAATATCACCTAATGTTATGATTCAGGAAAATCTCACTGAAGAGTGCCTCTAACAGTACATTATCCAGATGACAAAATGTATATCCAGCTTTCATGACTTGTCACCCTCAAACTGAGTGTTAAATACATGGATCACAAACAATGCAAATGGACAAAACCTTGTTACAATTCTTTTGAAACTTACAATTATATACCAAAATCTATCAGTTTTTGTTTTAATCCCACCTACATGAAATGTAATTTTAACACAATCTGTGTTTACAGACACATTATATTGCTAGTCCATTTAAGTGGTACAGAGGTCATAAGAAAACTAACAGCAAATCTGCCTGTATAACACTACTGCCTGACGTCAGCAAGGCCAGCAACACTTGACATTGCTTCATTTTTTTAATTGCCTGAAGGGAATTTATGTTCATAATGTTGCAATGTCTACATAATAAATACCACTATTTAGGTTGATGAGTTTACAGTGATTGGTGGACTTTTTTGTAGAATGCATAATTGTTCCAAGTACAATTTTATGGCAGAAAAACTATGAGATTTTTTCTCCTTCATATACAAATCTTAATTATTTTATCAATACTATTCTATTTGATATACTATTCACCAACAAATAGTAGTCAGCCCTGCTACAACGCGCGCTCACACTACGAATCTGTTCTAACGTAATTGATATATTAGTACCCAAGTCCAATATAGCACGGAATCTTTGAAAGAAAAGCACTACGCAAACTACAACGCAATATAGTCTTAGCGAGAAACACTACTTGCATGCAAAAACAGTTATCCAAGTGAACAATGGTGAATGTCAAAGGAATTACAATGTTTATAAGGCTGACTGTAAAACCATGCTTGCAAGAACACACTAGAAGGTCCAAGTCTCTGTTTACCCCAGACAGACAGAGGTGATACTGTATTGATACCCATCTATGCAAATATATTACATACACATGCATATTATTCAGTCTTGTCAAAGAATAATCTAATATTATGTCATACTACAAGACTGACACTCAGCTGAAATCAAAATTATTGAACCACCTTTACGACGTACAAATTTAAGCTTTTCTAAAGAAAAAAGATTCTTCAAAAAGTATCAAAGATCTGTATCAGATCAGTGACCTATTCAAATTAATAATAAAATTGTATAATTTGAAATATACTTGTAATATAACCATACTATAATTATTCAATTTTGATTCAATAATTCTGTTTTAAAACCAGTTTGCAAGGGTACAAAACCTTGTTTAAACAAATATTTGGGAATGAGATACGGACATTTCAGCTGTGATGCATAAATAAATCAAGCCCATGCATGCATTCAAAGTTGCACAGCAAAGACAAAGGAGTTCTCACAAGACCTGAGAGAAGACATTATGTCATTATAGAAAAGGCTATGGCTACAAGAGGCTTTCCAAGACACTTAAACTTCCAGGAGACACTGCTGACAGCATCATATGCAAGTTTAAAATTCAGGACAGCAGCACACCTATCTGGACATGGAAGAAAGCAGAATTTCACATAGGGGAACTGCAAGTTTGCATAAAATAGCTAAGAAAAATCCCCATGTCACTGCAAGAGACCTGCAGGATGACCTGATGAAGGCAACGACAAATATATTGGTACAAATCTAAGAAGAACATTAAACATGCAAGAGCTTCATTGCCGGACACCTCGCCTCACCCCACTCTTGACCAAGACAGACATGAACAGTCAACTTGAGAAGGAATGTGGACAAGACTATAGAGCTGTGGGAGATAGTTCCTGTCTAGTCATATCACTCCATTAAACTATTTGGACTCATCAGGTATGTCTGGCTTAAGGTAGGAAAGGCTTATGACAAGGAGAACACCATCCCCATGGTAAAGCATGGAGGTCTCACTCCTGTTGTAGGAGAGCTTTGCTGCTATAGCGACTGGAAATCTTGACTGTATGACTGGAATCATGGATTCTTGGAGATACTAGGCCTCTCCGGAGAAAAATATGTCGTCTTCAGTGCATGAATTGAAGCTTGGAGATAAAAAAAAAAATCTCCATAAAAAAAAGTCCATAAAAACCAAAATCCCAAGCATGCGTCCAAGTCACCCACATATTGGTTCACGGATCAGTCCTTGAATGTCCTTGAGCGGCCATCTCATTACCGAAATTTAAATCCCATTAAAATCTTTCATGGGACTTAAAGAAAGCAGAGCCAGCATGGAAACCACAGAATATCAGTGAACTGGAAGCGTTTGCACACTAGGAAGATTCCAACAAGAGATGCCAGAAGCCTATGAGTACATACATGGAATGTTTAATGGTTATAACGGATGCTCCACGAAATACTGACTTTGGGAGCTAAAAAAATGTACACATGGATGTGGGTGTAGATTTTGATTTGTTTTGATTTGAACTATTAGTAAATCTTGTTCAGAGAATCACTAGAAAATGTATTCCTTGTTTACTAAGGCCTTAGTTGATACATTTTCATAAAATTTTATTCTCATCAATAAGACTATTTTGATTGTAACTGTATTACAAAATCAGAAATACTGAGATATTATTTCACTTTCCAGAATCATTATTTTCTGTTTCACCACTTTTTTTAATGAATGAATGAATGGATGGATGGATATTTGACTATTTGGATGTTTTTGTAAATAAATTAAACTAATCTAAAACAGCTGACTGGTCTTTGCTTGCCGTATGCAGAAAGCATAACCCATCCATTTAAATTATAAGTCACAGAGGCCATCTGAAAGTTGAATATCTGCTACAGCCCGACTGATAAGACACAAATAACGATTTATTTAGGTACCCAAATGTGGCTGAGGGAAAGAAAGTTCTGAGGGGATATTCCTGAAAAGGGCTGCAGAAAACTTGAGTAACTGCCATCTCAAAATAAATCCAAACTGAAACCATAAAACAATATCGCAGAATATTTCACACCATTTTACTTTATTTTAACGATGACCTGAAAAAGCTGCTACTCTAGTGACTTTATAGTTATAAATCGTAACCACTCACCCCTTGACGGTGCAGGTAATCCACAGTCTTGGTGATGATATATAACACAGCACTGGCCTCACGCTCCGAGAAATATTTCTGCCTGAGGATCTTGTCCAGCAGCTCCCCCCCTTTCATTAATTCTGTCACAAGGTACACAAAGCGGCCCTCATCATATACCTATAACACGGGGGGGGGGGAGTGAAAGTCAGAAGTTAGTCATAGATGCTATAAAAAAAAAAAAACAAATATGCACTTAGCCACAAGATGGAGCTGGTCTTACTACTATTACTACTGCTGCGGTTACTAGTTACTAAAGAAATATTATATTAAATCTTATTACAAGCAAATAATAGATAAAAATAATTACATTTGCAGTGTCATTAAAATAAATTGAAATGTTTTTTATATAAGAATACAAAATGGACAGGGAGATGTCTACATACATCTTTTAAAGTGATGATGTTGGGATGTTGACCATATCGCATAAGGATCTCAATCTCCTCTGAAGGATCCCTCTTGCTTTTGTCAATGATCTACAGTCAAAAAAAGGAAATGCTTAAACATAAGGATTTAAAACGATAAAATCATTCGAATTCACAAAGAAAGTAGTAATAGCAGTAATTTTATACTTAACAGTATTAAAATAAAATCTTACTGCATGCTAAACCCACTGGCATATATTTAAACGTGTGAATATTTAAAACGTGATGCAAATAGCTATTCAGCATTCTTTTAATGAACACTAATATTTGGGGGGCATGATCAAAACTGGGTGAGAGATAAGACATTTCTTATTTAAAGACACAGCTGCTAGCTTATTTAGAGCACACTGCATGCACATGAATCCTGTTGATATTTACTTGTATAGTATTAACATGTTTTACTTAAAAAATTGCTTATTTAGGTTTAATGAAAGAACCCCATTTTCCTAACCACTACCTCTTAAACTTCATCTGATTTGAACAATGAATGCACAGACTAGCTCAAAACTCTAACAGTCATTACCCACACTTCACACTATGGTCACAAGGCAGTTTGCAGTAAACGTCACAAACAAGGTTAACCTTAACGGCGAACTCCATGTTATTGACCCGATGGACGCAGCGCTTGCATATGGAATAGGAGCCCACACCAATGTCCTCTTTCAGTTCATACATCTCTGCAAACAGCGTGGAACCGGCATGGAGCTGTGGGAGATGAGGCATAGCATGACTTAAAGAAGATACAAGAGGAGGAAGAATCTATCACATGGTCTGGATTCAATTGCAGTTCGGTTCGGATGTGGAACAAAGTCAGCAGAGTTGGTGACCGCTAAGGATAGGCAGATCGGTACTTAAGTATCCATTCTTTTGATCTGATGTTTCATTTTGAGATTTGATTCTGATGTTAAAATAACGATTTATATATCTGGCAAATGCTAATATTACAATAGGAAGCAGGACATGAACTCCTACCAGGCAGGACCGTCCATAATGGGGGAAGAATTGGAAGACTGTCAAGGGTGAAGACACTACGGAAATGACAGATCTACTGGCACCCCTCCCACCCTAATCCCCAGCAAATTTTACCGCCAGGGTTGAGCTGGCACTGGGCATCACTATACTGACCTTGTTATTGGATGGAATTTCACCTAAAAGAACATCAGTGGTATATGCCATCCCTACTGAACATTGATCTACAGTTGGCCGCCGCCTCTTTTGCATGAGCTCCATAGCAACAATATTGAGCAAAAGCAAGTGATTTGTCGGCACTACTTTGTGTCACAACTCTTGGCAACACCAACAACAAATTTGACAGAACGTTACTGGTAGATAAGCTATAGCCAACTAGAACCTATTTTGGGGAGACTTTCAAGTTTGTTTTTTAAATTTCGCAGTGCCCTGAATAGGACAAGCGGTTTCAGAAAATGGATGGACTAATGGATGGATGGATTTATTAATCAGTCCCTACAGGATTTCTTGATTCTACAATAGCAGAAATTAACGCAAAATCAAACAAAGTCTGCAGAAGCTTGCAACTTTTTAATGTACCACAACTTTTCGGAAAGAAATGGCCAAATCAACAGACCGCTTGCATCTGAACCGCGGCACGCCCTGTGACGCCACTAAAGACCTACCTAAAGACAGCCGGCTAACGATATCGCTATTACCTACAAACCATAAGTGCTTAATAAAATAGCAATAAATAGGTACCGCTACACGGACAAGCGGGTTGCATGTAACCTAAAAAAAAAAAAAACACATTCATAATGACTTAAGGCTGTTTAATGCTTATTACATTTGTTAAGAGTTCAAGAGGGAATCAATCTCAGAGTGTGTATAACCCCAGCAAAGCTCCCATGGATTTTGATTCCATTCACTTTCAAACATATTCAAGCATCTATAATACTATTCTGACTGGTATAGCTGTGCTGTGTTGAAGGAATCTGTGTTTCAAATTAAACAAACAGACTGCCCTCAACTTATGACTGGGCTACATTTTTACAAACAAGGTGTACATCAAAATGGACATATGTCGCAATTGGTATATACAGTACAGTGTACAAACTTCTAACACAAAAAAGCAGATTCCCAGACTCCAAAAAGTTATATGTAACCAGAGTATGAAAACCTTTGTGTTTAAATCTTTAACAATCGAAATACTGCAAGAAAAATTTCAGTCTCCCACACATTACTAGTCCACACTGCTCCTGCACCGTTTTTTTTCATATCGTTAAGATTCTGTAAGCTTTCTTCTTACTGGGCTGGGTGGTGTTCTGGGATGGGGAGGGGTGTCTGAATGTGTACCTTTCTCCTAAACCCCCCCTCATATTTTTTCCCGGCACTGCGCACACCACAGGCAGAAGCCACCAGACATTTCAGACACTTAATAGAGTTTTTTAGACATTTTTGCACAGGATTCTGTAGTTTCTCTTCTATCATTTTTATTACCAATTATCAATTGGAATGTACTGTCCTCAGTAACCATCATACAGCACTACAGCGCACACTACATTCGGGGAGTAAAATTTATTTATCATAGATTTACTAATTTGGTTTTTACTTTTGGCCATATGTGTGAATAGCCAGAAGCTGCATACTGTATGTCTGAAGTCAGGGGCAGTCTGTATAAATAACTAATGAAAAAAAGTTCACTACAATCTTGGGTGTTAAGAAACAACCTTCATGAAACTGCAAGTGAAACATATGCGCAATCCATCTGCTTTTACAAATCAGCCGTCTTCAACTGCCATGATGCAGTTTCTTACGCACTGCAGCTAGCAAAACTGCAAGTTAAATACAGCTTGCAATATGCTCACTGTTCCACATCAAAGATACTGCACTATAAGTATATAAAAACCACCCTCAATCAAATATTTTATGTAACTAAAACTATGAACTTTATTTGATTTCTGGGTTTGTAAGTTGGTTGCATTATTCCTGTGGTTGAATAGCTAAACTTTGACATGTTCATTTGGTGGAATACCTGTACAATGGGAAGGATGCTGATGTGTGGAGAGCTTTTCCCCTCCTCTAGGGAGGCCGGAGCCACAAAGCTGAAGCCCTTGAAGAGCTGGTGTGCGTTGGCACTGGGCGGGATGCCTGGAGAATCTGTGTACACAATCACAAGCAATTCTACTACAAAAAACTGCATGTAGTAAAATCAGTCAGTAGAGAGAAATAATTCATTCTTATTAAAGAATTGGCAATTGTATTGTAGTATTGGCAACTCGTTTTTCTTAATACAGTATTAATTCTTATTGTAATATTGTAGTTATTTGTTTTATATTAAACCTTCTAGAAAAGTTACGCAATCACATAAACAACATAAAAAATACTGTGCAGCGCATAAAACAGAACAAGCTACGAACCTTTTGGAGTTTTAGCAGTGAATTCTGGGTCAAAGCAAAAGGTGTCGTCTGGCTTCCCTGTAGCCGGTTGGAATGGAGGCTGCAGTTCTCTCCTGTACAGTTTCTGCAAGGTAATACAGGAAACAGCAGAAGATCATCTGTATGTCCAGGTTGATCTTCCCCAGATTCATGTACTTAGAATATTCCAGCTTCCTTCCATAACCCAGAAGCATGTCGTCAAGCATATCAATTAGCGGATACTGAATGAACAAATGTTATCCTCCATGGAAGGCCTATACCTTCCATGTGATATATACTAGGCCTTGTACCTATAAAGATTATTCATGACCTGTGTATCCCGAGTGATTAATACTCAAACTGAAAATAAGAAGCTGCAACATCTATTATCGCTCACTTATGGCACTTTTCCACTGCCACCAGGAACCAAGCCGTACCCAACCCGTATTGCTTGCAGGGCCAAAAGCGTGACCAAACCGAGCTGGCTGCATCACCACCATCTGATTGGTCGAAATACACGAAGATACCAGTAATCTGCATCAATATGCATGGATTATTTGAAGGAAAAAAACCTGGCACATTCTATATATTATTCATTATCCGTAGTATGGCACATTGCAATGTATTAATGCATTCCTGATAACTTGGAACTTAAAAATTTCAAGCCTCCTACTTAAAAAAAATACTATAGAACAGCTAAATGGAAAGGATTCCTAATGCAAATTTACACAAGCAAATGCTAATTCTACTAGCTTTTCATGCTTACATAATATGGCGATTCTCACAGACATGCTATCGGAGAATAACACAAAGTAAAAATCCTACATAAATAAATAAATAAATAAATAATTGCACATCACCAGTGCTTTACTGAGCTCACCCTTTTGCGGTGGAAAACCAAAGCGAGCTGGAACCATGCTGTAACTAGTTTCTCTTTGCGATACGGCTCGTGTAAGGCTCAGTTCTTGTATGCCACTGGAAAAGTGTCATTACAATGGCTGGTACGAACTGGGAAACATGTCACATCCTTGCTGGTCTCCATTACTGTGTGCGGGTGACAGACCATTGGAGAATAGGGCAGTGGGGACAATCTGATTAAGCTTGTATGCTCCCTGCTGGAGAGGTGAGGCCAACTCTTTATGCTTGACTAGCTGCTGCTGGCAACTAAGTGTGCCTCAGTGAGGCCCATTAGCACATCCCTGGAGTCCCAACTAGGTACCTGGCAGACTGTTACACTTGCTTATCCAAAGAGACCGAATTAAATACTTACATTCCAGTCAATGGTTGAGAAGAAGGGATGCCTTTTGATCTCCTCCACCCCATCTGAGCCTGCTCCTGTGAGATGGAGGACCAGTCTAACATATAAACTATGCAACAAGAGAACAAATGATCAACAAACCTAATAAACCTTCAGGTCAACTCTCACAAAACTTTCCAAAAGAATGTGCATTTTTCTAAATGCACATTTACACACTGCTCAAAAAAATTAAAGGAACACTCATCAGATCTCACAGGGGAAAAAAAAAAAAAATCATGCTGGATAGCTGTACTGATATGGACTGGGTAATGTGTCAGGAAGGAAAGGATGCCACATC
>JAAGVU020000038.1:2297584-2312502 GCA_011763525.2 Mormyrus iriodes | reverse complement strand
GTGTCAGGAAGGAAAGGATGCCACATCGTTTGATGGAAATGAAAATGATCAACCTACAGAGGGCTGAATTCAAAGACCAGCAAATCGAAGTGAAAAACTGATGTGGCAGGCTAGTCCATTTTGCCAACATTTTATTGCGGCAACTCAAAATAGTACTCAGTAGTTTGTATGGCCCCCACGTGCTTGTATGCATGCCTGACAACGTCGGGGCATGCTCCTAATGAGATGATGAATGGTGTCCAGGGGGATCTCCTCCCAGATCTGGATCAGGGCATCACTGAGGTCCTGGACAGTCTGAGGTGCAACCTGGTGGCATCGGATGGACTGAAACATAATGTCCCAGAGATGTTCTATTGGATTTAGGTCAGGCGAGCGTGAGGGCCAGTCAATGGTATCAATTCCTTCATCCTCCAGGAACTGTCTGCATACTCTCACCACATGAGGCCGGGCATTGTCGTGCACCAGGAGGAACCTAGGACCCACTGCACCAGTGTAGGGTCTGACAAGGGATCTAAGGGTTCGACTAGAGGATGTTGGGCCCTCAGGCCACTCTCATGAAGTCTGTTTCTGATTGTTTGGTCAGAGACATTCACACCAGTGGTCTGCTGGAGGTCATTTTGTAGGGCTCTGGCAGTGCTCATCCTGTTCCTCCTTGCCCAAAGCAGCAGATACCGGTCCTGCTGATGGGTTAAGGACATTCTACGGCCCTGTCCAGCTCTCCTAGAGTAACTGCCTGTCTCCTGGAATCTCCTCCATGCCCTTGAGACTGTGCTGGGAGACAGAGAAAATCTTCTGGCAATGGCGCATATTGATACGCCATCCTGGAGGAGTTGGACTAACAGTGCAACCTCTGTAGGGTCCAGGTATCGCCTCCAGGATCACCTATCCCCTACCAGGAGTGACACTGACCATAACCAAATGCAAAACTAGGAAAAAAAAAAAAAAAGTCAGAAAAGATGAGGCAGGAAAAATGTCTGTGGCCTCCACCTGTTAAACCATTCCGGTTTCAGGGGTCGTCTCATTGTTACCCCTCTAGTGCACCTGTTGTTAATTTCATTAACACCAAAGCAGCTGAAACTGATTAAGAACCCCCTCTGCTACTTAACCGACCAGATCAATAACCCAGTAGTTTCATTGACTTGATGCTATATTCTGATTAAAAAGTGTTTCTTTAATTTTTTTGAGCAGTTATATATGTATATTGCTCATCTATTGACTTCAAAATATGCAGTTATAAAGACCACCCACTTTTGGATGTAGCATGATTTAAGTGTTGAATTTTTCCATAAGGTAGTTAATTTAAATACAACAGACCTTTAAACAGAGGCAACATTAAACGAAAAGAAAAGATGCCACAGCAACATACCTAAACGATTAGCTGGGTTCCTCTTAAACAACATTCTCAAAAGACTCTGCGCTTCTGAGCTTAGAAACTGTGGCATTCCCAGTTTAGCTCTATGGACCAGCAAAAGGGGAGGTACATTAGGGTGATTCTTTGGGAAATAACACAACAGCCTGAAATGTTT
The DNA here is from genome assembly GCA_011763525.2 of Mormyrus iriodes. NCBI lineage: Eukaryota > Metazoa > Chordata > Actinopteri > Osteoglossiformes > Mormyridae > Mormyrus > Mormyrus iriodes. The sequence continues at coordinate 2,310,976 of JAAGVU020000038.1, read as the reverse complement.
GAAAGACTTCACGCTACTTACTTCAGAATCATGTTCATGGTCTCATTCCTGTCTTTGCCTTGAAATGGCAGAGTACCAGTCAGCATTTCAAACTACGAGGGGAAAAGATAGTTTTATCAACATACACAGTACTTTGCAAATGTCATAGACTGCCAATATACCCATGTTCTTGTTGACTCAACCATGTTTCGTTAATCAACACCTCGATACATAATGAACTATATAACTAAATAAGTATATTAAGTGAGCTGGTGGTGAAATATAACAAATATTAAACATGGAATGCCTGAGGTGCCTCTGAGGAGAGTTTTGGGAAATAAAATGGGGTTCATCTAGCAATTTAACAAGATATCAGTAACTTTTCAGAGAACAGAACACATTGAGAAAATATGCGCTTACTATCCAGCTGAACATTATGATCTCACAGTTCTTATTTATTCCTCTTTAGTCATGCACATTTTAAAAAAAGCTTTTTTTCTTGTAGTTTTGTCCTTATTCTCCAGTGCAAAAGGCAAAAATCTCAATGCAATACTGAGTTTATGCCTGTAATACTCTCTTGCATTAACAATGAAAAATGATTTCATGCTGTGATGCACTGTTACACTCCTACAATGCATATCGTCATATTTTTGAATTGCGAAATATCACGTCACAGTACATTGTCACAATCCTAGAAATAATACTTACATACAATTTATATATAAAAGATATCCAAAAATAAGAGCTTACAAAAGCTTATACACAGCTAAAACACTCACCATTAGAACACCTAAGGACCACCAGTCAGCACTCTGGGTGTGGCCCCTTCTGTTCACCACCTCCGGGGCCATGTACTCCACAGTGCCACAGAATGAGTAAGCTTTCCTATCCTGATCGACTGACTCTTTACTAAGCCCGAAGTCTGCAACAGAACCACAGCATCATTAGTCATGTAGTCCCCTTAAGAAAAACTGAGCAATTCGTATATAACAAATATCATCAACTGAGAAAATTTCATCAACTGCTTTTCATAGAATGTGTTTAAAATAAACATTCAACTTAATTCAGCTGAATTTCCAAACTGGCATTCACTCAACAAAAAATTCAGGTAAGGATGTTTTATGTATGCATGCACCAAAACAAATCAACAAAAAAACAGCACACCACTAAATCACAAATATAAACCTCACATACCTGTTAACTTGATATGTCCAGCTTCATCAAGCAAAATGCTGAAAATTAAAATCAAATTCTCCAATACAGGTACACAAATACATTCAAAGCACATAACTTCAAAAAAATCATTAAAATATATTCGTCCCTACACTCTGACCTTAGAAGTCTTAAAAACTAGAATTACCAAAATAAAAGATGATTCCTATTGAACAAACCATAACGTGTGTGTAAAACTGTTCACATTACAACTCATACCAAGAACTATTAATTATTTAATATTACACACAAAACTAGGCAGACCGATTACAGTCTCAACTTGATGTATGCGACGTAGCTGTGAACTCCACTATGCTATGTGTGGAGACGGCTTTCATAATTATAGTGGAGGGTAACAGGAGGGGTCTTTTGGGTGGGGGTCATAGGGAATGGGATACTTTACTTCTCTGGCTTCAGGTCTCTGTAAACAATGCCTAGGTTGTGAAGATGGTCCAATGCAAGGGCCAGCTCTGCAAGGTAGAATTTCACATCCTCCTCTGTAAACATAACCTAATAAGAACTGGACAGATTTACCCTCTGATCTCTGTTCACACACAAACAAGACAAAGAATTTACAATTCAATGATTTCTACAAATGTGGAAAATTACGTTGTTAAAAACAACAGACACAAATATATTCAAAACATTACGAATGTTCACAGTAAGAAATAAAAAAAAAAAAACAGTAACACTGTTGAGAGTAAGAGACATTTGATGGTTTACATGAAATATAGTCATAAAAAGCAATAAAATATAAACACTTTTATCCATGAACATTTAAACCACATTCTATTAGGTGTACTGTAAACTGCCTACTGTTTGGCCTATTAAGTTATTTTTTAAGGAAACTAAAATGTGCAGTTAACATCAGTAAAACTTAAAGATATTATAACATGTGCAATAAGTATTTTCAAACTTAAATTAAAATGTGTTAAATGCATTAATAGCAGCTTCCCTCTTTTACCTGATAAGAGAATTGGCAGAACATGTAAAGTTTATTAATAGTTTTAATAATTTAAAACACATACATTTCCCCTTTTAATGTCTGATGTTATCCAGGCTAACTTATAATTAAACCTGTTAAAATGCTATGCTTCTTATTCAGATGCAGAGTATACTTTTATCATACTTTTTATTTTAAGCTTAGCAAACCTTACCAAACCTATATATTGTAGCGCGAGTTACAATGGTGCATCATTCTGCAGTTAGCGAATTGTGATTTGCTTTTCAAAATATGATTGCTAGTACAGATCAACTGCGTTCATTGCCTTCATTACAAAATTAATATGAAATAGAACATTTCAGCAACGGAAGTTCAATAAACAGGCAATAAACAGGCATGGAAGGAAAGACAGGATAATCAGATCATCTTAAAACTACAAAACCACAAAAAAATTATAAATTACTTATTGTTATAACTGCATTATCAAAACAATGAACTTATGAGTGAAGATAGAAAGGTAAACAGAAGTAGAACTTGAAAACCCAAAACCTATACATTAGCAGGTATGGTACCATCCATCAAAGAAATAGACAATAAAATAAAACAATGAACAATGAGCTTACCTCTTTGGATAAGCGAGTAAATACATCTCCACCCCTGAGAAAATCCAAAATCAAATATAGCTTTCCTTCTGTCTGAAAAGCTGTAAGACGAACGTACTGTTAAAAAGAGTAAAAGATACATTCTAACAATTTTAATTATTCTAAAACTGTTTCATGGCCGTGGGCTTGAATGGTACCAATAAAGTAGATACCTTTCTAATGGGCATGGGCAACAGAAGTGTTGGACCAAATACACAACTACTAAAAATTCAAACTAAAAATAAGAATACTAAAACATATTGGATGATGGATGTAAAGAAAATAAATAAATAACTCACCATAGTGCAATTTTACTATAAAGGGGTGATTCACTTCTACTAGAATATCCCGTTCCATTTTTGTGCGAACACGGTCTCTAACTGTTGAGATAAAACATTTAAGCGCTATAATATACATAAACACAGATGCGTTTAACTGTTAATTCCATGTGCCATAAAGTCTTCAGGGGCTCAGTTTTAAATATAAACAATTAGGAAAATAGCAATATGCAAAAAGATATTGCTTAAGAAAGTACCAAGAAATTAAAATCCTAATATATACTTGAATGGTACTAGCGGAGTTACTAACGTTATCTATACATCCAAGGAGTTAATAGAAAAATACAACACTAAAATATTTTTTCTGATTTCTTCATTAGTTTTAATGGTGAATAAGTATAAAGTCACAAATCAAAAGAAACAGCACCAGAAAGCCCGCTGGAGACGTAATGGAATGGATTTAAAATTTTTGTAATAAGTGAAATAAGTTAAATCAAATAATGCTATGTACTTGATGATTAATAGTTTTCCCATTTTGAATTTAAATGTAAAGAGGCTGCTATACATTACACATTTCACGCCATTTTGGTAGACAAGCCATCATACATCTACACATACACTGATAATGTACACATGTGCAAGTACAAATACACTTCCATAAAATAATATCACAAAGGACACAAATATGCCGACACATTTATGGTCAGACTCACCTTTTAAAGATGCTTTCTTCAGCACTTTCATTGCATAGAATTGTCCAGCATCTGGACCGATGACCTTTCGGACAAGAAATACCTAAAACAGAGGCGCATGCACAATTCCATTCAGCAGTTATGTTTAATAAAGTCTAGCGTTATGGAGAGGTAAAAACAATACGAGACGATAACCTCCACCATATTACACTTAAAGCCCCAATCACCAGCAGCCTCTTAAAACATCAAGCAGTTGCCTTAAAGTTTTATTACAGTAGTTAATGAACTTCTTGGCAAATACGAGCATGCTACATAGAATGACTTTAAATCCACCCTGTCCTCCTTACATGACAAGCATTGGACACCCACCTTTCCAAAGGAGCCTTGGCCCAGAACTTTGAGTAGCTCAAAATGAGAAGGATCTGCCTTCTCACAGCCCTCCTTCACATGATGAGTGATGGGGATCTCCTTGTAAGCACCATCATCCTGTGGAGGTATGGACACCACATACAATTAACCTTCATCTACTGAGTACAGGTCCCATGGATTTTCCTTACCCCACAGAATGCACCCAAGAACCACTCATGTTATTACTAGATCCTAATACTACTCCAAGCCAGCAGGGAAAAAAGTAAAATACAAACCAGCTCAATGGAATAAATTTTCTTGAATTTCACCGACCACTCTCATTAAGCAAGCAATAGCATATGGATAATAAGCAGGGATGTGCATAGCTGGTACACAAGTACACATTCACCATATAAAGCGATACGCATGCCAATATCTTGTTGTAACAGCACAGATGCCTACTTATTTTATGTGCGTTTGCTCTACTATGACAAGAAAGTACCAGGCATTTTAACCTTTATACCACGAATGACGTATGAATTAGCTGTATAAAGGTTAAAATGCAAGCTAATTTCTCATAGCAGCACAATTGCACATAAAAACGTATTTTTGTTACAACAAATTGCTGCACGCCTCGCTTACGTACTTGTGTACAAGTCGTGTGCATCCCTATTAATAAGTCACAAATCTCTCAGAACTGCCTGATAAATAAGTCTAGTTAATCTGGGTTCTTTAAAAGACATCAGTATTCCACCATTCCAGAACATGTGCTTCTCATGACAGCTGAGATCACGAACATGGGGTGGTTAGGGGGCAGATAATCCTGCATTATTAATAGGACTGTAACAGTGATAGAACACTGCTGTGAGTATAAAATGGTAAACAAAAAAAAGCCATAAAATCAAAGAACTAGTAATCAGCTTAGTAGCAGCAAAGCCCTTCTGACAAAAGCCAAGCACTTAATTAGCTGAATTATTAACCACATTCAACAAGCCAAATGCAGGGGTTGACCAAGCAGGATCTATGTTTATAAACAGTGGATCAGACGTTCCTTAATATTTTATTAGAGATTCCCACCCATCAAATCTAAGAATTCCAGCAAGCAATAAAACAAAAATAAACAAGTAAAGAACATATAAAATCCAAACACACAAAAGAGTGAGATTCAAACCCCGGGTCCAGGAAGTGAGGTAACGGCACTATTCATTGAGTTACCATAGTTTTCACAGCAATATCAAGGTAATAACAGATATGGTCTGAACTTAGGGCATAAAGATGCATCGGGATGAATCGATTAGTGGGTGGCAATTCAACTGTGTTGATCTGCAGCATCAGAACTGATTTTGAGGGGCAAAATTCTCTTTAAAGATACTACTACTTCTGGATTGTTTGATCTGCTGTTCACTTGCTGCAGGTCGACACGCTAAGCAGCAGCGCCCACACTCAAATTTCATAGGACGGCAAGGGACGGTTCATTGATATTCATAAAGGAATCAATACCTGATGATCTTTGCGCTACAATGCTTTATAGAAACTGAGCCCTGTTTTGACTCCCAGAGCACTCTCTCTAATGGTCAAGGTAATCTTTGTGCTAAAATGCTTAGCTACGGTGGCAATGGTCAAGACTCTGAGGTAGCCAACCAGCTAGCTAAACCAAAAAGTTATGTCAAGGCTCATTAATACTCAACATTAGACATGTATACCGATACGGAAGGGACCTTCCGTGGGTACACGGCATTCATTTTGTCTATATTTGTGCATGTTTTCCGAAAGCTTGCGGATGCTGATGAAATGGAGCAGTACCACCGGAAATAGTGGGGGCAGTGTAGCCAATAGTTCAAGCGAGACACAACAAAGAAATTTTTAAAAATGGCAAAATTTTCTGAAAAGCGACGGTGCAATTTAGTGCGGAACACCTATATGTTACTCCGTCCAGGCACAGAGACAAACAATTATCACAGAACAGCTGGGAGGAAACTGGACAGGAATTAAATTCCAGTTGGACTGTAGTGAAGGAAAACTTGAGGTCTGTCAGATTACTTTTGACTCTCCTGCCCTCTAGTGGATATGTTGCTTAACACCCATGCCAACGTAAAGGACGCACAGAAGTATGTGTGTGGGCAGTCACGATTACATCATTTGAAACGGACATATTTATTTTTGTGCGTAAAGGGAGCATAAATGGGTCTTTAGCCTTGGAAATGCACAAGGGATTGATTGATATATCAGTATAAGTCGATATCCATTAAAAATCAAAATATCAGTATCAGTTCAATGTGTCAATCTCAGCCTATATTGCTGGCTGATATCTAAAACTTTATCAATATTCAAAGTTAGCAACACCAGAGCTAAAGACATAAGTTCTACAATAATGGAGATGATTCCATTGGACGAGTAACTATTTTCCATAATGAAGGGTGAGAAATTAAGAGATCTTAATGAACCGGCTGGCAGCATGTCTATAATTCATTAAACCTGGCCTGGAGATCGATATTTTGTTTCACACAGAATAACAAATGACATAATCTGTGCCAGCAAGCTTGGCATCTCCCACAACCATGGTTTTTTTCCTGTACAGCTGGCCTGTTGACAGTTTGCACTGGATTGTGCTTCTTGTTTAATAATAATTAATGTTCCAAAATTCAACTTTCTTTGTATTGCATTAACAGTGTGAGGTTCCTATGGCAATAACTGTGATTTTTTTTTTTTTTTAGTAAAGTAACATTTGAAATTAGGTAATCAAAATCGAATCATGATAGAAATTTAAAATTTCAGATGCAGTGAATTGTTCCCTCAGTGAATTTACAAGATGCAACAAAAAACAACTAATGGGAAAATAAAAGTCAATGCAATATCATATACTTTGTGCAGTAAGAAAGCGTCTCAAACTTCACCAAACGTCTGTTTATCCAGTACCCACTTATGACTCACTAACGTCTACACCGGTAGATAATGAGAAAAGCAGCTCAATGCCCTGATTTTGAGAAAAGATGCATCGCAGGCAAATATATTCTGCTCATTCTACCATGACACTGAAGGGGCAAAGACATTTGACTCACGCAGTGCAAAAGAGATTCTCCTCCCTCCATCGGATCATCCATGATCTGGTGCCCATTCACCTGAAAAAAAATGAAAATGCTGAATGAAATGCAAAACTAATGAAAAAAATGACACAGAATCACGGCATTTTTACTAAAAGTGTTTAACAAAATATTCTTTTAAACAGCACAAAACATTGTTCTTCCAACTAGTCGTTGAAGTGACTACTTTGTCTATTCAAAACCATTCAATACTTGGAGAGGAAGAAGAGCACCAAAGGCAATGACACAACACAAGTGCTTCCTTCCGTATTAAGATGCAGAACAAGCGGTTACGTACATTTTTATAATGTAGTACAATTTTATTATTTATTCATATTTATTACAGTAAAATGATTGCTTTTAATGAGATTTACATTCCACAACTATAGTGAAGGATTTTGTAACGGACCAATATAATTGGACAGCAATGTGCAGTGGGAACAAATGTGGCCATAAAAACACAGGGCCAGCTCGCCCTACAGGCAACATAGGCGATCACCTAGGGTGCCATTTCAATAGGGGTGCAAAAATGTGAGAGAAAAAACATTAAAGTTATGGACACTATAATATTTCACTATGTTTCTTGTGAAACAGATGTGCGCTAGCTAGTTGACAGCCAGATACCCTGTGCTACTGAAAAGTTTTAATATAAATGGATTGACAGTTTTCTGCTGCCCTGGGAGATTGGGGGGGGGGATCAGAAGAATCACGCCTATGGCACCAGAACAGTTTCTTGACCTAACTTTAATTTTTTTTAATCCGGACCATTTGTTTCTCGATTGTTCCTAATTTTCCAGTTAGTCTTTTGTTGCTGGCAAAGCCATGTAATTATACAGCCACATTATGATAAAGTAAATCAACTGTACTTCTTCAGCATGGGTGGATAAATAAATATTCACCAAACCCTATTGTCTATCAACTACAATTTAATAACAATGATACTTCCCCAGGGGGAAATTCCCTTTTGCCTACCCCATCTTGCTCTCCATGACACACAGACACATATGAAGGTAAAAGTAAGCTGGCAGTAAAGGGCAGCCACCTGCAGTGGCACCCATGGAGCTAGGGGTTAAGGGCCTTGTTCAAGGTCCTATAGACGTGTAACTATTCTGCTGAGGCCGGGCCCAAACCAGCTACTTTCCAAATCACAAGAACAGAGGTTTAGCCCACGGAGCCATTTCTGTAAAAATACATCTTCATTTGAACTCACATATCCAGGGAGTTTTTTTTTAATTGAATTACTCATATTAGAATTGTGACAACATTAGTCAGCTTCCCAGTATTGCCACTTAAAATAGTAGTACATTTCACACCACTTTAAAGTCATGCTACAACATACTGTGTTAGCAGAAAGTCTTGGGACGGTTGCTTAATTCTGTAAAAATGTTGCAAATTTATCGGTTTCATAAAAGTTCATTGGCAAGTGTCTGATTTGCTGTTTACGTGCTGCAGGTCAAGCGTTACAGAGAAAAGCATCTAAATGAATTCCAGTACATTTACTCGTTTGAAAGTGAATTATCATGCTATCATTGTAATGTAATGTAACATTCAGAGATCACCCTTATTATTGTGCATTGTTCTATCACAGAGGAATTACAAATTATCACATGAGAGGGGAATACAATAATGTACTAACACTGGCCAATGAACTCAGCAAGAAAACATGCACAGGATATTAAAGTCAAATAATGCAGTCTTGCAGAGCACAGTGTAACATTAAACGCCCTCTTTCAGTTTTTATTTGGCTGCTCTTTAGTTCAGAGATGACAGTGTAAGATTCAGAATGAGTTTAAGTGCAGCTTAAAATCATCCCAAAAAATCCTGCATTCAGAGCTGTCACACAATTACATCTAAAGACCACGAATGGTAAAATTAACAGAGAAGAAAGAGGAGATATTCCATTTATCCAAGCATCAGCAGCTACTCTTTTTAACACTTAGCTCAGAGAAAGCACAGATGGACAAATCCTGTATCATACAAGGGAGGACGCGGCAGCATGTGTATGCATGTATGTACTAGAGGGCCAGGGGAAGGATAGTGTCAGATGTAAGAGCAGCAAGCCACAGCAGTGGCCTTCAGAGTAGGAGATGAAACCAGGTACTCTGCTAAACTAGTAACTTAAAGTTCTTCCGGGATGCCAGAGGGAAACTGCTTGCATATAGCAGCAAGAACAAAGAACATTGGTACAATCACAGTGCAAAATAAAGGCAAAGTACAGAAAATAAATACAATGGGCCGTATTTTCCACTGGCGCAAAGCATGACACAAAGCGGTTTTGCTAATTTCATACCAGCACATTGCTCTTTTTAACACCAGCATGTAGTTAAAATAGCAAATGATTTTGCACCCGGTTTCCACTCGTAGAAGTGGTGTTTTTTAAATTAGGCTAAATAAGGCAGCAAAATGACATTGCACTTCTGACCAACAAAAACCAAGTATAAAGTCAGTGGCACATTATTAAACAGTGTTTAAGCGACACGTTTTAGAAACGTGTGGGTGCACGACGCTCGTTACGGACACAGGTACGCCCTCAAGGTGCTCTAATGTTTTTTTTATCTATATGCATTTTACACAATACAACTGGTCCCTTCATATAATCACACTGTTCAATGAAAACAAAATATTAAAGAATAAATTCTATCCGTAAAAAAAAAATCACGAGTTAATTATCAGAATTAAGCACATACTGTAACTGAAAGGATATCTGGACTGCTGAAAATGCATTTCAGATGTTTAGATGAGTCAGGTGGAACATTATAATATAGCCCTCAGAAGGTCGCAGCATTCTTTATGGCATGTTGTATGTTTCAAAGCATTGCGATGGATGTCTGTTGGACATAAATGAGGACACAGAGGACTAGAAGGCGTGATGCTGAACTGCATGTGTCGATTCCAACAAAGGAGTATATGTTGGCAGCAGCACAGGCAAGGAGGGATCAACTGGTAGAAGAGCTGAATCATCTGTAGCCTGTTAAGGAAGCTAAATTCTGAGATGTAAAATAACAGCCCTATTGCCCTTATTTGAACATTTTAAAACACCTTACATCGACATCTGTGTGTGTCTGTTAGGAAAACTGCAGGAGATGAAAGCAGTCTGAGACCAGGTGTCAATGTTACCGTACCAGCCTCACCAGCCTCTCAAATGCCTTCACGATATGTAAAAAGAGAGTAACTGGTCTGGAGTTCCTCTTCTTCAGCACCAAGACCACACAGGATACCTTCCAGACGTGAGGCACTTTCTGTAGTCTCAGGGAGAGGAAGAACAGGTACTGAAGGTCAGATATGGTGCTCTTCCACTGCCACCAAGAACTGAGCTGTATCCAAGCCATACTATGAACTGACAGTTTTCCATTGTAAATTAAGCGATCCATACCTGAGCTGTAGCTAAGCTGACATGGCCCTGCTAACTAGCAGAGCCGAAAGCATGACTAAACCGAGCTGGTTGCATCACCACCATCTGACTGGTCGAAATACACGGAGATACTGGTGATCTATGTAGATATGCATGGATATCCATGGAAGGGAAAAAGGGCACACTCTATATATTAGTTATTATTTGTAGTATTGCATATCGTGATATATTGATGCATTGCCAATAACTCGAAATTTAAAAATTACCAACCCCGTATTTAAAAAAAATACTTTAAAAAAAAAAAAAACACAACTCAACTGAATGGATTCATAACGCAAATTTAGGCAAGCGGATTGGTATTTTCACTAGCATTTGAAGCTTACATAGGACACAGATTCTCACAGACATGCTAGCAGAAATTAGCATATAGCAAATCATGATGAACACCATGTGAAAAGTAAATAAGGTTCGGTTTTACATCACTGTTGCTCTTCAAACTCCTTTACCGAGCTGACCCTTCTACAGTGGAAAACCAAAGCGAGCTGGAACCACTCTGTAACTAGTCTCTCTTTGCGGTATGGCTCAGGTAGGGCTCTGTTCCTGTATGCCAGTGGAAAAGCACCAATAGACTTGGAAGGTTGAATGTGGTGTATGGTAGTGGAGAGGGGAGTGTGGGGCCCAAAACTCCTTCAGGAAGCACACTGAGGTAGGTGGTGCTATGGGAGGGCTGGACTGGAAGATAAACCGCTTCATCAGGTCCACATCTACCTTATCTCCTTGTTGTCTCTAGACCTGAAGGCAATATTCTTCTTGTTCAGTAGTCCCTTCAAATCCATCACTCTTTTTTGGTAAATAAGACTCACTGTCTATGTGGGAACAGTATTAATCACACAGAAGTGGATTTAGTCTGAGATACACTGCGGCCAGAGTACACAGTTCTGGCGGTGACCGGCAACTGCTGAATTATAGGTTTATATGTGGGATGTGGAGAGAACTAGGGATGGCAGTACAACAGAATTACAAGTCTTCTGAACAAGGCCTGTTTCCCCTTTTAGTACAGTGCACCAGCGTTACTGCATAGGTCCAGTAGTTTTGTTGCATGTAAGTGAACAGCAGGTTTTCCTCACAGGTCCTGTGGTCCATGGTTGAGAAAACTATACTGATAGCCATAAAACCATAAGAACAATCCTGTTCCATGTTACGGTAACAGAAGTAGAGTATTTAACTATGTTACTGAATAAAATTTAGTATACATGAAAACAACAAACAAAGACAGCAGCTACTGCAGCAGGCAGCTGCTCAGGGCAGCGCTGGAAGCATTAGTAGAAGTTAGCTCTACCTGCAACACCAATAACCAACTAACCGTTTATAAAACTTAAGGTGCCACCCACTCTCTGCTACTCATCACATCCTCCATCTGTTTCAGTTCCGCATCACTGAACTCTAAGCAGATACTGCAGTGAACTGTGCACCACACAGACAAAAAAAATCAGTCTGCCCTGCCCCCCATGACCAGTACTCCTCAAGGATGAAGATGGTGAATAAAATCATATCCGATTCCTCACACCCTTAACACATCCTCTTTCACTGTCTCCCCCCGAACGAAGGCAGAAGGAACCTCAAAAAACAAAGACTACACTCAAAAAAAAGGTTTTCAATGGCTCTTCATTTTACTGAATAAAATTATGCCGATACAACGTAAATATGCTGATTTTGTTCCTTGAACCTGAATGGTTCGTGTTTTATTAATTTAAGAGATTAGGTTTAAACTATAAGTTGATTCCTTCGTGTAGAAATGGCTTAATTAAATAACGCAGACTACGTTTAGTCTACTCAATGAGATTAAGTGAGCATCCGGATATGACAAAAACGAAACTTATCACAGTGAGAAGAGCAGCATACGGGCGACGGTTAAGCGCGAGCGGGAGTTCAAAATTTTGGAAGATTGGAAAAGGCGGCATTCTACTGTCACAAGTCAGCAGCGTAACAGTCGCAAAGCGAGTTACTAAAAACTGAAGTTAATCAAGTTGACATATGTAATCGTTTAAGCTGACAATATTTTCCCTTGAATCAATTTAGCACTTGCTAGCTGGACTAGCATTAACTGTGCTTCGTAGTCGCTATAGAGCCGTCAGTCGGCTTCATAAAATTCTGTTTTTATTTATATAACGTTAATTAAAGTAAAATGTACTTGATATGTTCTGCACAGGTTAGCTTGTGGCTAAAAGGTCACTTATGCTTGTTTTCCACATCCAGTACATGAAAGCTTTGTGAACAGTTCAACAGTGGTGGGGTAGATTGTAATTAGGAGAGTAGCATGGTGTGTGCGCCTATATTTTTTGCGTGCGTGTCGGTTATATGGGGAATGTGTGACATTTTAGCTAGAAAAATGAGAAACCCTTATATAACGTCTGTTGGATTAGTCGCTTGTCTCCTCACATACACATACTAAAAATGCCCCTAAAACGACGGGAATTCAAATACAGAAGGTCCACAACTTGGTTCGACTTATGATTTATTTACAATAACAATACTCATAACACAAAATTGTAAAACAAAATAAATGTAAGTTTCATGTGTCAGTCAAATGTAGAAGTTTATGCAGTACCAAATGTTGGGCTGCTGCTGGGGCGTACGAGTCTCCCGCCCTGAGAGAGAGCTCAAGCTCGTCAGTCATCGACATGTGCTGATCGCATATTATTTCTGCTTTCGGTGTTTCAGAGCCCAATTTCAGTGAAAAAATGCCCATGTGTGATTCCCCCTTGCAGTGCATATAGTCTAAGAATCTGGGCTTTTTAACTACACTTTACTGTGCGATACAGAATTGTTTATTGATATGACATGATATGCTTCTGGATACGGTGAAC
>JAAGVU020000038.1:2236033-2291605 GCA_011763525.2 Mormyrus iriodes | reverse complement strand
TCGGGCAACTTAGCTCCTGGGATCATTGGAACACGCAAACCCCTCCACCACGATAAGGTGTCGGCTCCAGGAGAGGTGTGTGTATATATATATATATATATATATATATAGAGCCATCATAGCTGATGAGCAAAGAACTGTGAACTGTGCCCCCTCCTCAATTCTGCATGTCCCCCAGCACAATCTTCAGTTCCCCTGCTGTTTTCCAGTGAGGGTCAAATTCCATGAGAACCACAAAGCAAAGGATGGGGGGGTGGGGATTGATCGATCCAGATGTTACTGCGAGCTATTCTGGATTTTTGAACCCTTTTTGAAGCCCAGCCACCCCCCGCCCTCTATACGCTATGCACAAATTTTGTCAACAGGGTGACATTTTGTCAAGGGGCCCAGAAATGCCTGTTAGTGATACTTAACTAGACATTGATCTGAAATACGGAGTACCATGTCCTAGATCTGTGGTCTAGGTAAAATACATAGAGAGGCATATTTAGACTTCCACCAGCTTCTATGACACAAGTAGTACAAGTACAAATTATTATTAAACATTATGTCATTTTTGTACACATGAATGAAAGGTATGTGAGCTACACATCGCTTAGTTCCATCCATCCATCATGGAAAGTGAGCTTAGAATCCCTGGGGAGAATTTTTTTTTTTTAGCTAACGTTATTCAAGTCCTTGCTTTTTTCTGTAATCATCAATGCCTGATGACCATGAGTGAGGATAGGGACTTAGATTGGCTGGTAAACTGTGAGCCTTATTGGATCTAACCATGGATCTGCTTATTACACATAAACCAATCCACCTGTCAATCTCAGGTTTTACCATCAGTTGTAAACAAGATACTTAGGTACTAAAACTTCACTGTGTGTAAACTCACATTCTTATCTGAATGGACAATTCACTACGACCTTGAATTTGGACGGTCTGATTATCTTGTGGTCTGCTCCAAAGTTACATTTTGGAGGTCCTAATTGGATGATGTCAAAAGAACTTGATATGCAATTAGCAGGGCTATCACCTCTAGCTCCACATATATGTCTGTGCTGTGCCGACAAGATGGCTGCATGTAGCCATTTTAGGCTGAGCTGAACCTAGTTACATAGGTGGCCCAATCACCCTGTGCTCACCCGGCAAGATAATCTGTTTTTTTGCCTGTATCTTTCATTGGGCCTTTTGTTAAATCATACTTTGTCTGGCCTCCTTGGAGAGGTGTATGTGCAGTGTTTGCATGCAAACTTACTCCTAGTACCCTGGCTTATTTCCACAGACATACAGTTAGGTGAAGTGGTGTCTCTGAATTGCCCACAGCGAGTGGGTGTGTGTGTGTGCTGTGATGGACTGGCATTCTGCTTCGGTTGCTGCAGGCTTTTCTCCAAACTTTGACATCTATACTAGAAGTTCTACTTACATTGCACTAAAAATCCAACCAGCAGAGGCCGCTGTTCGCTGCACTCCCGGCATCAATTATGCAGATAATATTTTTAGTGTGTATTTATGCGCACTTTTGGTGGTTGGATTACTAAATGTAATTTGAAAATATATTAAAGTAGCGTAAAACTTCATATCTAACAACATAAGGTAAATTATTTAGAAGTTCATTCTTCTTCCTTCAGCTCTGTACAGTCACACTACCGTCACCCTTATTATGCAGCTTTCATGACTACACAGTTACCATTCTAATGACTTGATAAAGATGCTTAAGAACTCATCCAAACACAAAGGCTTGATATTTTGTAGCACTGTCTAGCAATATCATCATCAACAACAATAATCACAACGATATTATTATTATTATTATTATTATTATTATTATTATTAGGGGGGTATTCATCATGATGATCATCATCATGTTTTTTAAAAAAATATTTGTAAATTATATTAATCATATGTTCTTGTAGTCTGTTCTTCGTGTGGTAGAAGTCTTTTAGCATAAGGGTAATGTATTGCACCATTCCTCAAGTATACCACAACGGCTGGCGTGATGCTGCAGCGGTGAGGGGAAGATGGGGGGGGTCGTTCTCTGTTTCTCTTCAGTATTACAACCAGGTTTGCTAGGTACTGGGCGAGAGAGAGTGAAATCTAGGGAGAGAGCTTGCAGAAAAATGACAATAGTAATAAACAACTGCGTGAGCGCGCGTGCACTACGCCGTCGTATCACCAGAAAAAATGGTTTGATTCTGGCAGATTCATTTGCTTTATTTGTCGTGATGTGAACAAATGTGCGAATGCTTTTGCATCCATTTTAACGCCAAGTAAAACCAATACGTCTAATTTGGTGTTTCAAAAGAGGGACATCGACCATGGCACTAGTAATGGAACCTATAAGTAAATGGACACCCAGACAAGTAATGGACTGGATAAAAGGTAATCCGTTTATAACATTTTATTTTCTTGTGATGGGTCATGGGACATATTCGCATAAGTCCACGGAATACTAACTTATAAGTTCTCCGTTTCGAAAAAAAGGTTATGAACCTGACGTGTAAAATAATAATAATAATAATTATAATAAGAATAATAATTATTGTTGTTGTTGTTGTTGATGTTTCTGATGTTGCATTAATATGTGGGTTTGGTGTCTGTAGCTGTCAATTGCTCGGTATTTCAGAGAGCTGTACGCAGAATGTCTAATCAGATGTACCTTGTTTATTCAGTGACCTGTTCCTTCAGAGGCAGGTTGAGCATCTGGGCAGATGCGGTTACTTTCTGGCTAAACAATTGTTTTTCTAGACAATTTCCTTTTTATGTACACTTGTATGTATGTACAGTATATATGTATGCATGCATGTATGTATGTATGTATGTATGTATGTACGTGAGCTCACTGATTCACTTTACAAAATGAATAGTGAAAGGTTTACGTAGGTTTCATACAACATATGGTTCACCCAGTTACTTACCTGAGCTCATTCTCATGTTCCCTGCATGTTTCCCCTTGACTTCCTCCTGTAGCATAAATTCCCATTTGGCCCAAACTAGCACCACGAGTGGTGCCTTATAAGAATGGCGTTATAGATAAAGCTTATAAGCGTTATCATGTATTTTTATTTGCGGGACTTGGACTTTTTCTAGAATGGAAAGGTAAAATGCAAGTAAAGAATACAATATGTGAGAGGAATGTAGTAATGGAAGATACTATATAAATGATCTGGGTAAAGCTCAGGTTAGCATCCACTATTACTGCCTCTTTTATACAAGTATCTATTCGGTATTCCTGTATGTCTGTGCTACAGTCTAATAAGCTGAACATCATAACAGAAAAAAAGAGACAAAATCACTTGTAAAACAGTGGAATAGCAGTCATTCGTAAGATTTGATTAGTAACAACAAACTTTACATCTGAGACCCTGTAATACATTTGAAAGCAGAAATAAATCCTAAGTAGTCTAAATAAAAAAAAATGCAAATGTTTCAAAGGGTAATGTGGAATTCATATTTTATTAAAACAATTGCTGTAGAGGGATAATCACTATGGTTTACTTTGGATTCCCCTAGATGATTGTTCTTTGGAGTTAATACAGATAGATTATAACCAGGGTTGCCAACTTCGGTCAACTGGCTGGAGTGAGATTTTCAATTCGAGACAAGTCTGCACACACATGGACACACATTTATATGTATGTAACAGTTTTATTACCTTGTAAAAAGTCTGTAGGGTTTGCAGACTACCCCATGCTTTTGATGTATCTAGTTATAGGTTTAAAATGGAATACTGTAGATTTGCTATAAGATTCCTTGCCTGTGAGTCTGAAAGTGTGAATGTCATGCAAGATGCATGAGAGTTGGCAACATGCATAACACACTTGTTGAAACACCTACAGTGAGCATAGAAAATCATAACCCCCTTTCAAAATGTTGACTATTTTTGCTCCATTATCCAAAACACACAACAGTTGAAGTGATTACATTTATTTCGACACCATATCTTGGAATATCCAACTGGACAAGAAACATACCATTTCTGGAATAAATAAATAAGTAAATAACAAGAATCAGGGGTTTGTATATAAAAAAAAAAACATTCCATCAGGGTCAATATTGGCAGTTCAGTCTGGAGAGGTGGTCGCCAACATGTCAACTGTGTGCTATTAGTAGCCTGCAAGGAAAAAATGAGTACCTCACATAGCACTTACTAACAATTGAATCAGTTTTACTGTCACCACTCCACACAGCTTGTTCAGATACATTTCTGCTGACTTTGCACATCTAGAGGAAGAAATATTTGCCCATTCTTATTTACAGGATTGCATCTTTATAGGATTCCAGCTCAGTCAAACTGCTTGGTGACCATGATGAGCTTTTCACTTCAATTTAGCCCAACTGGATAGAGGTCAAGGCTCTAATTAGGCCACAAGGCTCTTTTTGTCCTTCATATGCTGACAGTTTGAGGACATTTGCAGCACTCTTTGGATCACCGTCATGTTGAATGGTGAACCGTCTTTGCATCTTCAACTTCCTGGCTAAGGACGATAAGTTTTCTTCCAGAACCTGTTGGTATTTGGCGGCACCCTTCTTTCCTTCTATTCTGAAGTTTCTGCAACAGAGAAAGACCTCCATAGCACAATACTGCCATTTCAGTAACTGAAATCCCTTAAAGGTTTAGTGACACCACAGACAATTCCTACGTGAACAAATCACACAATAAAACAAGCAAGTAAACTAGAAAGATCACAGTTCATAGAATGACCCCCTTAACTGTTTACAGAAACAGTGATTGACATTGTTGTCTACTGAGGTTCATGCTCTTGGGAGTTTTATTTATACAAAAATGTTCTGAGGGCAGAATGAAAAATGATTGGGTCAGAGAGATACCAAACAGATTGTAGAGGAGGTGGGTCCAAGCAACTAGAGAAGGCAGGACCAAGACATCTGATTAGCAGGTCCCGCCTCCTGTAGTTGCTTGGACCCACCTCTTGTATAATCTGATTGGTTATCTTTCAACAAATCATTTTTTGTTCTGCCCTCAGAACATTTTTGTGTAAGGAAAACTGCCATGAGAAAGGTTCATACATAGGCAAGTGGCGTCACTGCCGAGTCACAGCTGTTACACACTTTGACAAACCACCAGGTATCCAAAGACGAGCCAGTGAGGACAGGCAGGTCAATGGCAATTTCAATCAAAGGAGTGTTTCTGGGTGAGCAATCAGGGAAAACAGACATAACTTATGTGTAACTGTTAATGGTTATGCCCCCAAATACACCAAGTTGTTAAACATGATTCGTACATAGCTAAAGCTACTGACATTTTTCATAACATATAAAAAACAAGGAGTTACAACAATCCCTTAAATTATTTTGCTTTAATCCTTTTCGCTTGATATTTTAATTATACAGTATGTTTTATCATATTATACCTGACTTAAAACTTTAAAACACATTAAAACTTTTATTACTCAGAGACAAACAAAATGTTGATTTTCCTCTGGTGACAAAGTTTGATAAGGAACCCTCAGAGGAGCTTCCTAAGCCCCTGGTGATGTAGCCCACATCTTGCCATGACATTCTGAGATTATGAAGAAATAATCAATATTTATCTGTTAACATGGATCTTAATTTGTCACATCACTGCAGAAATGTTATAATTTGACATGAACTGGAATGTTCCACTATTTAGTGGGTGGGGCGGGGGAGTTCTGTGTAACTCTACCCTTGCAAGGGTAGAATACGCATGAAAACATAAACATGTATACACTGCACAGACCGAGACATTAGCAGGTATGTTGAAGTTTCTGCTTTGGGAACCAAAAGCCACCACAATGAGCACTAGTGCCTCTTTAATGCATTAAGTTGCATAGAGCAGTGCTTCACAATCTGGTCCTTGGGGACGTTTGTGGATTGTCTGGCAGGGAGCAAGGAGGGGTCCCCGAGGACTGGGTTGAAAAACACTGGAATAGAAAGTTTGAATAAACACTACTGGTATTTCCAAAGGACATTGGTGCTAAACCAGTTGCATTCCCATTGCCTGGTGTTAGCATGTACCAATTTATGGGCCTATGGCTTACAGCCTGGTGTAGGTGTAGACCAAAGGCATACTCACACTGTGCCCACTTGCCTTGTACTGTGCCTGAGCACGATTGTCCCCCCTGCCCACTCCTCTACTGGTCTGTGCTCACATTGTGCTTAAGGTTCCGGGCTTGAGCATGCTTTTTTTCATCACAGTGCAACTTTTTGTGTTGAAGAATATAGTACATAGGAAGAAAAGCGCTATCAATCTAATAAGTAGTACAGTATGTCCACACAATTCCTTCAGAATAGCTTCACTCTGTCTTGAAGTATTAATCCTGAACTTTGTGAAGTAAGATAATTGACAAAAAAAAATATCCAGTTTTTGAGGAATGGAGGTGTAAATGTACTTCTCAGCTTGTGCTTAAGAACTAACATAAACATCCAATGATGTATGAAAATGAAGTAGTTCTCAGTCCTGTTCCTGGTGCCCCCCTACCAGAACAGTTTTCATTACAACCCCCACTGCTTTCAACCTACCACATTCATTATTAGCCTGTCAAGGACCATATAAGCCTGGTTAAGGTTTGGATGGAATGAAAACATTCTAGCAGGGGGGTGCTAGGAACAGGATTGGGAACCACTGGAATGTTGGAACATTACAAGATAATGATGTTTGCACAGTATGACGCACCTGCTAATTAATGTGGCTTTCGTTACCGAGCATGCTTGGCAATCGCCGGACCTGATGACTTCAGATGCGGTTGTCTGTACCTTTATGGATCTTGCTGATCATGTTTCAAAGTTGACAACAGACACTGTGAGTTAAAGGCATCTTTTGGCCTTTCAAGTATAAACCTGTATGGAGGTTAGAAAGTGGCTCATCAGCCTATACTGCTTGTTTTCTGTCGCTTAAGGGGAGCATGCCTTATGCTTCTTACACCAGGTTATACATCTTTCTGTATTGACCTTGGATAAAATTGGTTTCTAAATGTCAGCCCTGCCACAATTTCCAGCTTTGTGAAGTTTCTAACATAAAGTTTTTGCCAATGCCGAGCCACAAGGTACTGATTCAGTTCTGTGGGAATTCTGAAGCTGTTGTTCTGCAGAGTTTAGCAGTTGCCCTGCCTCTCTCTGTGGGTGAGCATTAACTTACGATCTCTCGTCCTCTCTGCAAATTCAGAATGTCTGTCATTGAAATATGCTGTCCTGATTTTTGTGACCATTCCTCTTGACTCATATTAAAACTTTTGCAGTTTAAGTGGTACGCACTATGCTTTAACAGATTTATTTGGCACCCTCTAGTTTTGGTTTTATGATCTGACTTCTCAAGTCTTATAGTCACCATCCCCTCCTGAAAGCGACACTGTACCCTGAAGGAGAAGCAGTCCAAAGCTGACAGCAACCCCTCACAAAGACTCAGGAGTGTTACTCTGATCACAGTTCCTCTGGACCAGACCCACAGGTTTTCTCACTTTGTGCATCATTTTGCAGTCACATATTACATGCCCCTGTTACCAACAAATGAAACATTTCCAATCCTCATTTCTGGTGGGTTATGCTATGCTGGAGTAAACAAACCTAGAATTGGATTTTGGCCGTTCACTACTTGGCTGTATATCAAATTTTGTTTTGTGCATCATTACAAACTTGTTGGCATACCCTGCTGCATCTGCTATTGAGAACTTTCTGTTCATTTATTCCCTGGACAAGAAATTCATATGGCTTGGGACCAGTCTGCTGCTGCTATGATAACCCAAAAAGTATTTCATACATGTTCTTCAAGCTTTGCAGATACATTGTGTATGTGATCATCTGGAAGTGGTCAAATTTAAAGACAAATCGTATCAAAACTGATGCAGCTCTGCATAGTAATAGCAATGAGAAGGGCAGCATCAGACACTTGATCTTGTTACAGCAATAACTTAAAAAGTACTTGGCAGATCTTTTTCTTTGCTATCATTGTTATCAGATTTTATGGGTGAAGATCTGGCCTGATAAAACTTTGAGACAAATCACACAAAAATGAAAGCTACACCACTGTATGGCAGCAAAGGGAAGGGTGACTGCAGAAGATACTTTGCCTTGTGAATTGGTTAACTATATGTGATCTTACATTATTACTTTATTTACTCTGTTAGATCTTTCATGGATCTTATTTCTCCTTCACAGAGACACTATATGAATGAAAATCTATATATGAATACATTTCAAGACAAATCACCTCAAAATTAAAGCAGAAGCCATTGGGGCACTAGCAGACAAAGGGTAGCCAAACAAGCTCTCTTGTAAACACAGTAAATCTGAAAAGAGCTGATGGATTTTTTTCAAACTTCCCAGGATTAGGTCCATAGTTCTGAAATTGTGGGGTGCAAGATGATTTACTGAATATTCTAAAATAAAATTTATACACTTTTTTTGTCCCCACCTTCTGGCACTTGGTAAACTTTATTGGTAGCTGTTTGATTTTATCTCAGGGGAGTACAACTGTGTCACTTAACCCTAATACTAGTCAGTGTTAGCACATGGATGACCAGCCACAGGCATAGATCTGGTGAACTTGATTCCACTGAGACAAGTCACACAAAGCTGGGCTTTTAATAATGTTTTTTTTTTTTTTTTAGAAGAGTATTGGCTAAGCTTTGGTGGTATTACGATAATATTGTGGCATACCAATGCGTCATGGTGTCGGACGGCATATCAAACGACTGAGGCAAAGGCTTTTGTCCACAAGGTGGTGTTTATTATACCAGTGCCAGTCACACTCACCTACACTGCCCACCGTGCTCATTGCCCTTCTTACTCCTAACCCACACGGTGGGTACACACTCATGCAATATACAACAATTAACATTTACCATTACACCTGATATTGATACAAGACATTACAATTCATGGCAGTGAAGAACTATTTACAAGGTTGGTGCCAGTCCAATATGCCGCGCTGCCCCACAGTGCCTCCAGCGCTACAATATTGTATTTCATTCTATGAAATTTATTGTTGGCAAACCCCCCACCCCCCCCACAGTGAATTTTAATTTGAAGGACCCTTTTCCACCAAGTTAACAAAATAGTGTTGCTTTTGAAAATACTGCATACTGCAGTGTAACATGGATGTTATGACAGTTTGAAAAATTAAATACTGCCCAAACCAAGACATAGAAGGTGTGAGAGGGTAGCGGTGATACTGGGGAGAAGACCTTGTGTCCAGAGAAAACGTCATTGTCATTCTGACAGCATCTAGTTCTGATGTACTTTGATTCAACAAAACGGTTATTGAAGGCTCCAAGTAGCAACAGTTCCTCTAACCGCAAAAGTAGTCACTCTGCATGCCAAACACCAGTTATTATAAAGAACTGCTTTCTTCTTTGCAAATTCTTATCTAAACACTTAACTTTTGCCCAAGAGCACAGCCCTGGCTTTGGCCTCCGCCCATGGTCAAAGCATGCACCGCCTCGCTTAGTGCAACACCCTCAGTTACCCTTTCCCTTCTAGCTGGTGATACATAGCCTTATACAGCATAGACTTTTATAGCATGACATATTGTACATTGTAAAAATCTGCAATCAACAAAGGAACACAGTTCCAGATAGTTGAAATTACTACAAACATTGCTACACAGAATATAAGTATAACTATTCATGGTAGCAAAAAGAGGAGTGCCTCCCCTCATCTATTAGTCAACCAACTTTACTCCACATTATTCACCTCTAGCGCCACCCAATGGAATGGAGCAATTGTTAGTCTCCCAACAGATCACAGCACACCTAAAGGAAAATGAGAGAATTGACTTAGCAATTATCATGTGATGCAGTGAACCCAGACTGGGTTGTAAGTTGGCAGTGACAATGATGGTTAGTGATGTTTCAAATGGTATGGTGGACAGGGAAGGCAAGAAGCTGTGGTTATGGCAGTGCATGGTGAAAGAGGAAGAAGCGGGATGATCCACAAGGTGGCTCACAAAAAAACAGGGTTTATTAAGCAAAACAGAACACAAAGGGAAAAACCACAAAATAAAGAGACCACTAGGGGTCAAGAACAAAACAGGAGAAATAAGAACCAAACCACTAAGTAACACTAGGGAGCACAGCAAAAACTAAGAGCAAGACTTGGGACCAACCACCACTATAAACAGGCAGTAACATCTACAATGACAGACTAAAGAACAGAAGCAGGCACTTAAATATACACAAATAACAGGGCTAAGAAGGGGCAGGTGTGGAACATAACCAAAAACAACCAATCAGCAAAGGCACAGGACAGCAAGTAACAGGTGGAGTAACTTGCAATTAACAAGCACCGAAATTAGGGAACCTTAACAGACACTAAGGGTTAACAACACTAGGGAAAACTAGGAATATAAGTCTAAGCCAAACAAAACTAAACAAGGCACGAGTAGGGTAAACCTAAAACAAGGACACAAGGCAAAGACAAAAACAGGCGCCAAGATAAAACAGCGAACAAATAAATATTATATAACAGGTAAAGCTGGTGTCCAGCCAGCCTTGAACTCATGACCAGAAGGGTTGAGCCTCTGAGGCTACACGCTCAACCATTAAGCTATGCAGCAGTCCAGGGAGTTGGGAAGCACACTAGGGGCTGAAGTGCTACAAGACAGAGAGGGGAGAAGTAGGATGACCAAGAGAGTTATGCCAAGAGAAAGTGGATGGGAGGATGTAATAGTTCTCTGTGTCGAAGGTTGCAGATACATCCAGCTGCATGAGACCTGCTGATTGAAACAGCTATTGAGGATCACAGGATGGCAGTCTGGGTGGAGAGTCTAGCTTTAAAGTGAGTTTGATGATTCAGAAGCTCATTCTATGTGAGAAACTCAGGACTCGGCACAGAACTTTTTTTCTGATATGTTGCTTTAACTTAGCTTCCTATTATGGCATTGGTGTTTGAGATGTAATGATTTGTTTCATTGGCAGTAGATCATTCTTCCATTAAGCTACGGTAATCCTTTATAAACAGCAATAAATCAGGAACATCATGAGAAACATTTCCCCACAGCAGAGAGATCTAAAAATCTTAATATTTTCTATAGGTTATTAAATAAGAACAGCCAGTAGCCTACTGTATCTTGTAGAGTGAGACTGTACTTTTGTGCTATGGCATTCCAAAGATCTTTAAATGAGATATTCCTGGAGCACTTTTGGTGTACAGCCCAGGTACAGTTTGTACCTCAAGGTACAAACAACATAAATATACTCGCAATGGTACAAAAATGTTCCTGAGTCCGTTTATCTACCTTAAAAGGTACACTTGCCTAAAGCTAGGGTACAATTAGCAGACCCTTGAGGGTACAGCCTCATTGACAAGTAATTGTACCCTCAGAGGTACAAAGTGGTGCTTTTTTTCAGTACTACAATTTTTCTTCCTAGAGAGGCAGGATCACTGTCCTCAGGGTGAAAAGTGATTTGCCAGTAACGAGAAATATTATACATACATACAGTACTAGTCAAAAGTTTGATTGCACCTGTTTGAAGCCATAATTATATATGCTTTAAACTCTATATCAGCCTGTTTGCCAACAGGAGTGGAATTAAGTCTTATGGATTAAAATTTGACAAAATTTGGAATATATTTGAGTCCAATCATGATACAGCTCATACTGTTAAGCATGCAGGAGGCAGCACTATGGTATAAGGTTGCTTTACTGATGAACTGATGATCTTTATCAAATGAAGTTGAATGCACGATTGAATGGATTTTCCATACCATCCTAACTTTTTCTGATTTGGGGTGGTATATTTTTACATAACACTATGATTTTCCGTAATGCAAAGTGGTTTAAATTTTACTATGGCTTTGGTAAATACTATTTTTTTGTTGGCCCAGAGATATCACGTGGGTGTTAATCATTTTCATGCAACCACACAAATAGTTCTGGGAGCTTAAGTACAGTCCTATGTTAATGCATTTTAATGTTTCATTAAACATGTTAATATAAAAGCCTGTGTGACTTTTTACTAATAAATAAGGTGTTATTCTTATCGGTGCAATTTTCCTTGGTGTTTAAAATGCAAGTGCATATCTGTTAATGGTTTCTATGGTAACTTAATGGACTTGCCACTTCCAGTGAGTAGCCTGACCAGACGTTTTATCTTTATGGAGACTATATTTTTAAGAGCACATTGTAACTTTATTAAATGCTAATAGAATAATTTTCTTCTGAAAAAGTAACCATGACTAGTTTATTCAAAGTTTTTTTGTTCGTTAGCCATTATATAAGCAGGATAAACCACTACACCAAGTTGCCATAGATTATTTTCATATAACCACACACCTCATCGTATCTTATCCTTTACTTAGACTGTCAGTTGTTGTATTTTTCTTTTTTGCACTGAAGTAAGCAGATTTTCCAAAGAATATTCACATGCAGGCTCAAGGCTAAACCACCGCCCACACAGAGAAAAATTAGTTTGTGACACTTTATATACCCCTTTAAATTGTAAATAAAATGTAAATAAAGTTTAATCTGCATCTTTTGGTAAACAACTCCAAATAATATGCATAAATTAATAATTCATTATTTTGATTAGTTTTTTTGTTTTGTTTTTATTATAGAGCAATCTCCATGTTTAGCACTTACCATTTTTATGTTGCTTGATATTTAATCCTTCTTGGGACGTGACTCGATGTCATGTGCTGAGAAGATGGTTAGTTAGAGTTTATGACCTACTGCAATGTTCTTTTATCCTAAAAACACTTAATATATTTCAATGAAATATATGTACATTATGAACAGCATAGTATGTAGTGGTCAGCACTGTTGCTTCACACCTCCGTGACATTGAGCCCTTACCCTTGGCTTTATGTGTGTGGAGTTTGCTTGTTCTCCTCGTGTCGTTGTGGGGTTGCCTCTGTGTCATTGTGGGGTCCCCCCCCAGTCCAAAAATATGTTGAGTTGCCAAATTGTCCAAAGGTGTATGTGCCCTGTGATTGGTTTACACCCTGTCATAGGTTATTCTCTGCCTTGCACTCATAGGTTTCAGACTCCTATTTTTGAATTCAAGTATGAATAAAGTCTAAGCTATGTGTGTCACCTTGGATGAAAGTGTCTGCTGTCAGGTAAATAAATGCAAATGCACCACAGTGCCTGGGACAATCATAAAGTTGAACATTCATGAAATAGATTATACTGGGTCTACTGCCTTTTTGAGGGTAGGAAGTTTACTGCAGTTGTGTGTTGTCAGCGTTTGTTGGTATTCTGGCTGACTGTGACCACAGATGGTGAGTCTCTGTGCCTGAAGTTCAGCAGATCAGTGCAGTGACTCAACACACTTTTGTTCTTTGTCACTGATAAATCAACAATGCTTCCTCCACATATTGGTCTGTACTGGGTACGACTTCTACTAGCACAACCCAAGCATAAATAACAATTCATTTTATTAATGCGGGCAATTTTCAACTGGCTCACAACAGTTCAAATGAAGGTTCTCAAATGACTGTTATCGATTACTGAAAACCAACTTTTTTCACAATATACTATTAACTCTACCCAATAAACTGAATAGAGGCTACAACCATACCAGGATGCTGTTTCTAGGATTTCAGTTAGTCAAGTTAATGGCTCCAATGTGGAATGTGCATCTTTCCACGAAAATCCTTTTGCAGAGAAAAGGAAGCAGCCTGAACTGAAAAAGTTGAATTTTGGCTTATCCAACTATCCGAGACTATGAGTAGAGTCAGTGCTGCAAAGAAACATGGCTGAGAAATTCTACTGAAGCTCCCCACCCCGAAACAAAGCTACCATTAACCACACTCACGCCTCAGCTAACATTTTTTATCTCCCAGGACATTCCCAAAAGGTTATTTTTTGGATACAGGAACATTCTTTGTTTGGTTGTCCTATGGCTAGCTAGGAAAGGTTTTTTAGCATTAATATAACATTATATTTTTATTTAGCTTTTGGTTTATGGAACATTGTCATGTGGTAACCTTTGGATAACCTTTGTACAGTGTTCCAGTTGGTTGTATTAATGTTCCCCTTAACCATTGCAATACAAGAAATCTTTGGAAAATCTTCTGACAATGTTCCAGTTAGATTCTCTAAACGTTATAGGAACGTATGTGTAACGTTTTTGGATTACAAAACATCGGCGAACGTTCTGATGCATAATAACCTGAAACAAATGTTCTCTAAACATTATGAGAAGGTTTTTGTAAAACTAAACATAGAATATCCATAGGGTAACGTTAGTTAAACGTTCTGTGTTTGCTGGGACACCCACAGCCCCCTAGCGTCTGGGCCCCTAACAGTCTTCACCTTTCTCCGCCCTCATGAACAGACCTAAGTACAGTTACTGCTTAAGTAGGTATACTGTTGTCTTAATTAAAAATTTTGAAGAACAATACAATTGACCCTTTTGCTCCTGTCTCCCCAGGCTTGGATGACTGCCTTCAGCAGTACATAAAGAACTTTGAGAGGGAACAGATCAGTGGGGAAGAGCTGCTGCACATCACTCACCAAGAGCTGGAGGAGCTTGGCGTCACGCGCATCGGGCATCAGGAGCTCATTCTGGAGTCTGTGGATTTACTGTGTGCTCTAGTGAGTAGCTCACAGCTAAAGCCGTGCTGGCATTTCCAGTTCCAAAAGTGTTTCAAAAACATGCACGTATTACGTTTCTTTGTTGACAGTTTTTGCAAAGCAGGGAAGCCACCGTCTTATGGTACATGTGGCCTGGAGATTTAGCAGCAGCTCCCTGTTGAGTGACAGCTTGCCAGAATTTTTGTATAACGAAGGCACCAAAGCTTAAAAGAGAACTGGCTTTACATATCAAGCATATTGTGAAACTCTACTTTTATATCTCACTTCACTTTCTTTAGGGCCCCTTACAATATATATCCAGATAAACATTTGTTTCCAAACTATTTCTGGTCATCTCAAGGGATTGAATACATTTAAAAATATCACACAAAATGTATGTTATATTAATGTGCAAAGTTGTGTCACACAAACCTTAATAGTCTACTTTTTTATATTTAAAGTTCTTCACTTGTATTTTTTTCACCTAGTCCACAGATATATTTTTCATAACTTGAAAAAGAAATTTGTTCTTTCTGAACATTTTCTTTATATTTTATGCTTCTTTTCTGTTTATTGTGATGGTTATATACCTATATGTGCATGAACTGGGGAAGAGCACTTAGTTCAGCAGTAAGATGCCGGAATATGCCAAATGTTTACATATTTCACTTGAACATCATTTTGGACAAAATCATCTGTTAAATAAATGTAAATATAACTGGTTTTAGTATTCAACGGAGCAATATTCCCACAATGGGTAAATGACATTTATTTTAAATTTTATAATGATATGATTGTGTTATGCTGTTTACTCTATTGCCCTCACAAGTTTATATTACAATGACAATGAGACCCCCCCGCCCACTGTAGCTCCCCAGATTTTTTTTTTAATAAATAGATCTCACTGTATTTTAAACTTTAAATGTAGAGTTGCCATGTGTCCCGCATTTTACAGGATAGTCCCCTATTGAAAAATGAAATGTGCTCCATTTTGAACCAATACAGGATGTGATTTGTCGTACATTTTCATTCTGGAGGCCACCCACCAAGAATTTTGTAAAAATCTTAACGTTGGGGACCGTCATTCAGCAAATGTCATATGTTACCCCACCACCAGCAAATTTTATCTTTGTAGACTTCCCTTGCAACTACACTATCTTGGAAAACAGTAGGGGACCCTATGATAACTCAAATAGCCCTGTGCGTCTGCACAGAGCTATGCACAGGCAATGAGGTCATCTATGTATATATGGTGTATTGGACATATTTAGTTTGTTTACCCAACAAGCCAGTGATTTCATGAAGGAATGAGATTTCAAGTGTAATATGTATGAATATTGTTAGTATAATGGTGTTCCTAGTAGTTACAAACTGAACAAGACAGGAAAATATTTCACCTGGGCTAGAAGGCAGGGATGCTATTTTGAATGAGGTGTAGAGGGAAAAAAATCAATAAAACATAAAGGAATGAAGAAAATATCAGGCTGAGAACTATTAAAAAAGGCACGGCCCAAGGTTGCCTTGGAAACCTATTGAAGAGAGGGAAAGATGAGTGAGGGCTGAATAAATGTTTTTACAGCATAAAGAGGCTAATTTATTTTACCCCCACACATGTTCCCTCAATATTTTAAACAATATTGGATGATCAAATACCTGCATGACATAAGTCACATACTAATACATACAAGTGCCTCAGGAGCAAACTATGGCATAATTTACAGAGCATCTGTAGCAGATTTGGGGTATGTACCACTTAAGATGGAAATGAGCTGCTTTTTACCTTGGAGGTGTGGCTTGAAAATAAATCGTTCAGTTTTGGAAATTATCCAACTCCTCCCCTAAACTCCAGGGTTTCACAGACTAGGGGTTGGGAACTACTGATCTAGAGGTTAGTCGATCAATTAAAATTATTTGGAAGAGTTATAATTTTTGTCTGAAGGTGTTAGGCAACTCATTAAAGTCATTTGAGTTTTACGAAATCTTGGATAACCTTTAGAGGCTTAGTTTATCCACATGAATACAACACAGTTGTAATAAATGGATTTTTTTTTAAGTACAATACAGCAATAATAATAAGTACTAGTGAACTAATGAATACTATGGATGAATAATAAAGGAAATAAAAGTAAAATAGAGGACTAATAATAAGTGAAATGGATAAATTGAACCGCCATAAAATAAAATTGTGCCATGGGAAAACAAAGTGTGCAAGAACTCAAGACTTAACTCAGCAGTAAATAAATGTCTATCCATTTATCAATCTGAAGCAATAAGAGACGCAAACTCCCCTAGGTCCCCAATGATAAAGCTTGCCGGGGTACAAAATTTTTTTATTTGGGTGTAGAAGCTCATTCTTTGGTTGGCATTTGCACATCTTGCCACACCCATAATTGACCCTCTACCCATGTACCCACGGAGGTGTGAAGTGACAGACGCAGAACTAGCTATGAAGCCATAGCCCAAGGAATCTGTACTGATAGTTTGCATTGCTGCTCATCACCCCATCCTGACAGTCCCTCTATGCACTGGTGGCTCTTTCTGAGTGACTCGATTGGTGAAGTTATTCTCAAACACATATTTATTGTATGATTCACGGATTTATTTAACATCTAAATATTTCTGGCCGTTCATTGATATGCTCTCTCTTTTCAAACTATACTAAGCCAAAATACACTCGGAGTAATGAAGTAGCATACTTTTGCATGGAATTGTTGATAAAGCTAAATGAATCCCTCTTTTGTTTTTTTTAGAATTATGGCCTAGAAACAGAGAACCTGCGAACATTGTCTCACAAGTTGAATGCATTTGCCAAGAATCTACAGAACTTTATCACAGGTCGCCGTCGGGGTGGACACTACGATGGTAGAGCTTCAAGGCGCCTACCCAATGACTTTCTCACTTCTGTGGTGGACCTTATTGGGGCTGCTAAGAATCTGCTTGCCTGGCTGGATAGGTGAGGATCAATTAAAATTAGTGAGCTCACCCGATGGTTGCATGGACCTCAAGCAATTATGATTTGGAATGAACTCAAATATTTCAATTAATTTTTTTTTGCAGTTTTTGCTGCTGTGATGTATAGTGCATTATTTAACAGCGTTATTTTCTTTCTCTCAGATCCCCATTTGTCACTGTGACAGAGTACTCTCTCCTGAAAAACCACATTGTCCAGTTGTGCCTGGAGTTAACTACTATAGTACAACAGGTAAGATGCTCTAATACAGAAGAATACTTGGTAACACTTTACTTGAAGTTGTATTTATTATGCATTATAAATACTTTCATAAGGCATTATAATGGTCAGTATAAGAATTATTATACAACAGTTAGTTACGACCAAGAAGTCTGATTGGACAAGAGGCGTTCTATGAGGACATTTCATATCAGCTGTATCACTCCGCTTTACCGGTGTATCTAAAAACCGTTACACATGCCTCATTTCCACCGGCACGGAGTCGATGCTGGGCTGGTTCTCCCTTGGTGGCTTTCGAGAACCTGCTCGCATTTCCACCTGTTTCGAAAATGAACGCAGGCGTAAGTGAGAGTAAAGTAAGGATTAAAATGTATTCGGTTTGGTTAGATTTATTTTTATCTGTTTCGAATTTTAAGTTTTTATAAGCTGCCGAACCGAAAAATGTTTTCAGACTATAACTTGTTGCGCTGTCTCTACTGCCTGTATCCACTTTTGTCTCCATGAAGTCTCCCCATCTGTGTGCGTGAGTTTATTCTTTATTCTCGCTTGTTGTTTTACCACTGTCCTTTAAGGACAGTGAAGAGTCTGCTAGTAACTGAACTTTGTTGTCCGCCTCATGATCTCCGTGTATTACTTGGTAAAGCGCCACATTATTTTATTTATTATACCATGTTTTTTTCTTGTAAATCTAGCCAGCAAATCTATCTTTCATTTTCCACAAAATAAAAAAAAATGCAAAGATATTCCACTAATAAGCTGGCTAGTTGTTTCTCTCTTGGCACCGGCGATATTAGAAAAAACTATATCGGTTATGAACTAAATTTTCCTTGTATGCGGAAAGTTTGGACGCGATATCCCGTCCCACTTTCGCTGACGTTACGGGAACTATTTTTTTGCGGAGGCAAATAAATGTTTAAATAAATAAAATATGCGGTATTTTATTGTTACCTTAGAAATGCTATAAACTCTTGTATGAAAGCGATAACATACTCGAAGTGGTGCGGTTGAACTCCAATATATCACGGCTGTGATTCGGTCGTTGTCACGATTCGTGGTGTGTTGGAGTACAACCACACTACTTGTCGTATGTTATTGCTTAAATAAAGCATTACAGCACCTTCTGTTGACAGTCATAAGGCATTATAGTGTAGATTATAATACTTAATAAGCTCCAGTGAAGCTCTCATCTATAATGTACTTTCATTATGGATTATAATGGTCAGTGTAAGACTTAAAGGTGCTTTATACTTCATTATGAAGACATATATAGAGTAATACGACCTTCATAAAGCATTCATTCAAGGCATAATAAACATACCTATAATGTGTTATGCCTTTTTATAAATATATATAGCCATGCTTATAATGCTTTATGATTGTATTTTAATGAGTTATAAATGTGTTCATATATTCTTACAAACATGGCATTCATAGAAAGTGTTACACAATACTTTCCACTAGTTATATTTAGTCTTAATTACTATTTTATTTGTAGGACTAAAGTAAAATCAACCTTAAACACTGGGATTAATATCAAGCTTGTATACAAGCCCTTCTGTAGGATGGGTGAATTATCCTGTTTCTAGCATCTCTAGGAAAAGATCTGGAAAGTGCTTACTGATGCTGTTACACATCTATACTTGGCCTGTGACTGTGCCCAGATTTTTACACCCATATTGTGAAACAAGTAGGCCTTGTGTCTAATCCAGGAATAGCGGGGTCTTTTGTACAATGTCAGGCTAGATGGCAACAGTGTTGCATCCAAGAATGATGAAAAACAAGGTAAAAGAAAACAAAACAGAACATATTGCCCAATGTTTTAGACTACTCATCTTTCAGATGAAACCTCAGCAAGTCGACTGGTAAAGAGGTATTTATATTCTATATGTCAGCTTAGCATGTCTGGTGCCAGATGCTTATAAAACACAGTTGTTTAATTGTGTTGAAATTGTTGGGTTTTTATATTATATAATAATCCCTGAATTACTATTCTTAGTATATGTTTGATTTTGTACATATATAAGAGAGATGGGTTTCTTTTTGTTTGATAATCAGGTATTATAGTATTGACAGTATCGCCTCTAGAATGAAGTTAATAGCAAAGAGACAGCTGTGAAGTGCATGCCTGACACATTTTGTGTAATTTTTCAAAGTGCCACCTCTTTCTGAAAACTGCAGTCTTGCAGTTGCCCTTGCCAACTGCTAGGTGTCACAGCATGTGCCAGGATGACTGCTGGCAGCCTGTCCTGTGGTCCATTATCGAGAGCTATTCCATAGAATATGTTCCTATTTTACACCACAAGCAGGAGGGAGGTACTGGCTGTGTTACCAGCTATCACAGTTCCTAATCCTACAAAGAATACAATGCAGTTGTATTGAGATATATTTTATATAACACTTGTTACTTCAACTTTGGGGATCACAGCACTTGTAACTATCTGTATTAAGTACTTAGTAAAGTCACCTTGTAATACATGGTTGTGTATAGTTGATGTCATGACATGTCTCTCAGCTGCCTCTGTTCTCTTTTAGGACAGCACTGTGTATGAGATGGAAAACAAGATCCTTCATGTGGTGAGTTCTTACTCCATCTTTTCTCTTTATACACTCTACTTTACAAGGATTATTTATTTATGTCTCGGGGAGAGACTCAGAATATTTATTTGAAGAGTCTGAAGAGCACCAGAATCCATGGATGAGACTCTAAGTTATATTAAGGCTTATTAGCCATACAACTGTAGAAATAGATCATTTCTTTCAATTGAAGCATGTTTTTAAAGGGTGTAAAAGTTATTCTGTGAGACACCATTATTTGAAAGATTAATTTTTCATATATGCTTCAAAAAGACTTGCTTCTAAAGGTGTCAGCTTGTAAATAACAATAATTGAACATTTCCATTGAAAAAATTTACAATGCACCGATACCAGTTTTTTTAAACCGAGTACAAGAACTGAGAATTAATTTTTCCACACTTACTGATACTGAGTACCGATACCTGTTTAGATCTATTTTTTAATAATAGTCACAATAATAGTAAGATTGGTCATTTTTAAGTGTTTATTTTAATTGATTATTAAATCCACTCCTTTGTTTTAGCAATACCAAAAACTTTAAGCTCCAAAAGAAACAAAATAATTGAAAAACACCGGAGCTGTAACATTCAGAAAAGTGTTACGTAACTCTGTACAATATATTCTGTATTCTGTAACTGACGCTTCTGTACTGTCTCTTTTAAAGTTGATTGCAGTGATCTGCGGCTGCCGCAAGCCTTAGAAAATGCTGGTGTCTTAAGTGTTTTATTGGGTTTCTTGTGCTGTAGTTAACTGATGTCATTCCTCCTCTTGATAAAGTGACAGAGCAAAGCTTACGGTCTGCTTTGTTGTTGTCATTATCATTGATTTTAAAGTAGCTCCAGGCAGCTGACATTTTCACCTCCACATAGTTAACACTTTTTCGGCAGTAATTGCTTCAATAGTACCTCCACGTGCTGACTTAACGTAACTACATCATATCTACCACATGGTATCAGTTGTAGGAATTACACCTGTTGCAATGAAGTAGGATATTTTGTCTGTCATATAAAAACCATAAATGTTTTTATTTCAATAAAGATCTGGCATATAAACATTCCTGCATGAATTGTTCTTGAAACGTGGTCCGTGAATATGTAATAAGGTTATGGAAATAATATTTCAATTGATTTTTTAAAGTTATATAATTATCCTGTATGTTGAAACATACCATAGCTATATAAAGCTTGTTTGATATTTTTCATGAGCTAGACCTATCATTTATGATTCTCTCTGCACCCACAGTGTAAAACATTATCCAGAGTTTGTGAGCATATCATCTCCCTGTCCTCTGACTCCCTGGTCTCACAGTCTGCTCACCTAGAGATGGTCTACCTTAGTAACACTATGCCCACAGAAGGCCTGGTAGGTAAACATTATATACTAATTAGCATATTACAGGCAAAGTAAACAGAATTGCAGTGTACATGAAATATGTTAGTGTTAAATTATTAATGTTTTTTATTTCGCATGATTCTAGTGTATCATAACAAGTACGATGTTTAAATATTTAAACTGCTCTTTCATCTCCTCCTCCCACTGTCCATACAGGGGATGTATATAAAGTCTACCTATGATGGACTTCATGTAATCACCGGGACCACTGAGAATGTATGTGATCCCCTGTCCCCACACGATCACACAGCAACACAGAACCTTTACACTGTTCTTGGCTGTTGATGGCTGACCATTGGAGGTCACTACTTTGAAAAAAAATCTTATCAGATTCTAAATTTGTTTTGTAATTTTTGCTTGAAATTTAATTATTTGATTACTTTTATTACTTTGTCATTATGATGTGTTTTCCAGATAATGTAGCGTTGTAGGAAGTCTCAACAAATTGCTATTTAAAAAAAATCTGTCTTCATGTTCTTTCAAATAAGGTGGCACTAGTTCCAGTGTATTTCCTAGTGGACCTCATCCTAACCTTAACCAGTGCATTGTATGAAATGCCCTCCACCCCATCATACTTTGAGTGTCTTCAGTGAGCTTTCACAGCTACTCCTACTTAGTGAAGTGAAAAGCATTATTATGTGACAGGCACTTAACATGTACATCTTTAGAAATGGGGTTATTAACATGGAAGCCCTCAATTTAGCAGCTGATGTTTCTGTTTCACTCAGCTGAAACATTCAGAGCTTGTCTAATTTTTTAGAAACATCATCTCCAGTTTATTTAGCCAGCTTGTGTTTAAATAATTCATTCAAGGGGTAGAATCAACACAAAGTAATTTCAGAAGTTTGTAGTATATTTGTTAATTCCTAGCATTACTGCAGTTAGAATACAAATACGAATGTTATATTCAGTACATTATACTTGTCCAGGCATAAAATTTCTGTTTTAACAAGAATTGTCAACAATAGTCATATTTTCCCTCAAGTGATTTTTGTCATTTGTTTTTCTTATAGAAACACTTGTTGCTATGACACCAATGTAACCATGGTGATTGATCTCCTGTAACTAAGGAAAGAAAAAAAGAGATGTAAATGGTTTTATGTCTGATAAGAATATTTTTTGCTTGCAACATGGTCAGATTCAAATGTCATTTCAAATGGCTGCTTTATCAAGACACAGCTATTTACATTGACAGAGCTGGCAATTTTATGGTAGAAATTATTTTTAATACCTTGTTTTGTGGGTACCACAGTAGAGGCCCAACCTTCAGGCTATGAAAGCAGGTCATGTACTATGTTACTCCCATATGTTACTTAAAATACTGAAAGCAAATTCTGTGGTTAAATGACAACTAAGCCTACATGCCTAGTTCTACAAATATGCAAATTAGCTAACCCATGATTTCTGTTACATTTTATAATTAGCGTTCTTCAGCATAACACTGCTAAATTGTTGAATTTTATGTGGATGAAAAAGAAAATACGATACAAAGTTGTAGTATTCACTGTTATTCCCTTACCTTTGTTTCCGTGTTTATAGTGAAACTTTTTCATCGTTCTTGCCTTGATTTAGTGCCCAATTAGTGTAGAGAGATGGGAGCCATTAATTAGTGGCTTGTATGGGTAATAGTTAGTGAGAACAACTGGGAAATTGCAGAGGAGGACATGGAGGGCTGTGTGTTTGCAGATGGCAGCAGTGGTTCTGTTTCTTTTAATTAATGAGCTTCCAAAGCACAATATGTGTTTGTTTGCAGAATGAGGGCTCCCTTTTAATTCTACTGAGGGTCCATGATCATTAGGCATTGCAAGTCAACAAACAGATGTCTTGGTAAATCATGTGTGAATATTGTGTAAATAAGACATGCTCAACTGTATCAAATGGGGGTCATTAACCTAGAAACTTGTTTTTTGTGACGTGAACTTTTTCATATACATCTGTAAAACTAAACTCAATAACATGATTTGCGGTTGAACGTTGATGGGGATGTGAAGTACTACTACAAAGGAATGACTTGAGAAATTACTATTTGTTGTGCAAACTTAATTTTGATTGTATCGAGTATTGAATAGTGATGAGGTTGATAAGCACAGCATATGACAAGAACTCACAGAAGTGAAGACGAAGATAGATGGAGTTTCTAAGAAAATTATCTTTAGCTAGTGGGCTATTTCCTGTAATCAGCAACCTCTTAAATATAACCTGTAGTTCAGCATTTGCATCCAAACTTATAAATCTATAATGAACTATATTGGCTAAGAGTCCTTTCTTCCTATGCAGTCTCCTGCTGACCAGTGCAAGAAGATTCATTCTGGTGATGAAGTTATTCAAGTCAACCATCAAACTGTGGTGAGTCCAGTGTTATTTTGTGCCTTTCCCACAGCTCATAAACAGGCCCTAAAAAGAGTATTATGCCTGCCTCTGTGTCAAGAGTCAGCTAACTGAAGTTTTGAGGGCTCACCTATTAGGCATTCCAAAAGTTGGTGATCTCCTTTACCACCTACAGTAATCTGGAAAATGCGTTCAGTGCTCTTCTGAGAGCTGATCATTCCAAATGTACCAAACTATTTGTTCTATTTCACTCAATAAATTTTTAGATTACCACAGGTCTTTAATACAAAAATGTTAATTCCTTTTATCATTCTATACTTTTAATATAAATATATTATTCCTATAACAAATATGTATGTTTTATCTATAGATTTAGAACAATTACATTTCATTTTCTATATGAACTGTAACTCTAGCAATGGGTAGTGTACATAAAGTTTAAATTTTAAGACATTTTGCTTATTTTAACATGTCAAATTATAGACACAATGTACTTGGTCACCAAAGTTTACCATCAAATCAAATTTTGGGTAGCTAATACATTCTATACAGTACTGTGCAAAAGTCTTAGGCAGTCAAAGAAAATGATGTTTAAATGATCTTCATGTAGGTGTAAAACTATTATAGTATGTCTGCCAAAGTGTGTCAGCTTAGCCATTTCAAAACCTCTCCTAAAATCAGCCCTGCCACCATCTCATACAACCATGTATGTTGTGACTTGACCACTAGCACATTTCATATGGATAATCAATCCCTCATTAAGTTGTTTAAGTTAATTAAGTTAACTGATTATTTGAGCTGCTGGTTAAATTTAACATATACATTAATTGTGCCCCTGTGGAGAGGTTTAAGAACTGAAACTAAACATTAAAAGTAAACCAGCATGATTACATAAATCAAAATATGACAGTTTTCTTACAGTTAAAAATCACATGTGAAATTATCATTTTACATTCAATAACTGGTTATGACATTGTTAGTAGCAGTTATAGCAATCAAATGTTTCCTCTAGGTATTGATAAGTGTTGCATGGTGATACGTACAAATATAAACATATGTGAATATGAACTTTATGTTTTAATGTCAGCAGAAACAAATGTCAGAACTTTTATTTTCATTTAATTTTTTTGTATTGACCTATAATTGTATTTCAAATAAGTACCATGAGCCAGCTGCTCATTAGCTTCAGCTCACAGTACATGAACTGACATTCACTTATAGAATTCTCAGACACAGAACAAACTATTTCCCTTATTAATGGCTTGTTGCCAAGGTCCTGATGTAGCAAATCAATCCAAACATTAAGACTGCAAAAGCTATTGTTGTTGCTATTGTGTAATTACAAAGGAAAAGAGTGTTTTTCTTTTTTCATAAATAATATAGTCCATGCCAACCAAAAGTCAGGAAGTTTTGAAATATTAAAACCATAAAATACCCCAGAACATTGTTCCAGAGGAATTCTAGTTATTTTTGAGAAATTTGAGACAAATATAAATATTCTTACAACACTGTCACCAACTTTGGTCACCTGGCTGGAGTGAGATTTTCTGCGCATTAATTTACATGTATGTAACAGTTTTATTACCTTGTAAGTAGTTTGTAGGGTTTGCAAACTACCCCAATGCTTTTGATGTAGCTAATTTTAGTTTTAAATTGGAATAGTACAAATTTACCATATAGATTGTTGCATGAGCGTGAAAGTCAGAAAGCATGAGTATCACACCAGATGCGCGAGAGCTGGCATCCCTGTTATAAGTGAGCACATGCTACTTTACCTTGTTTCTTGTGTTGTCCAGTTTCCTTCTGATAGTGATATTTGCAGAGAAGTTACTTTGGTCTGCTTTATGTCTGAGGTCAGAAATGTGGCCTTAAAATGACATCATAATATTTTACTATGGCTGAAGAGTGGATACCTCAATTGTTTTTCATAAAAGATTCTTTAGATCATATTTTTTATGAAGTTGGTGGGTAAATTATTCTCCAGAATAATTGCCTGTAAAACAGAAAAGAAATGTATTGTGGGTAGTATTCTGGTTATGGAGCTGGATGGTATGTTTACCGAGTAGGCTTTCAGTTCCAGATATAAGACTGGTTTTTAATACAGTGCAGATATGGTTTTTATGTTTTTTTGTCCTGCAGGTTGGCTGGCAACTGAAAAACCTAGTTAATGCTTTGCAAGAAGACCCTAATGGTGTTATTCTCACGCTGAAGAAAAGGCCACAGAATACTTTACCTTCTGCCCCAGGTCTGCTCAAGAATGTGCGCTGGAAGCCCTTAGGCCTCCAGGTAAACCTACTTTATTCGTTCATAGGATTCCCCATTCTTTTTTTACCCAACTTGTTATTCAAATGGAAATATAAGAGGTATCCTGACCATTGGAAATGTGTCATGTCCCCCCCATTCCCCAGGCTCCTACACCTATTCCTCATATTCAAAACATGACTGAGATCATGAGTTTTCTTGGGCTGTTCTAATTTTTCAGCAGTCAACTTTTCAACCAAAGTGTCAAACAAATTTTATCGATCATTTGTAATTTCATGAAATCTTACAGTATGAGAATGAATTGATCGATGGAAATGCATTTTGGCCATCAATTTTCATTAGATGCAAGGGTCTTGAAATATGCTTTAGCCATTTCAACCGTGTTAATGTGCCTCTGAAGTCTTAGAAGTATTAGTGCTGCTGCATTCTTTGCACTGAAAATGATTCTAGAGCGTCACAGATTTGCCCTACATTTGGTGGCATGGTGGCTGAGAGGGTACCATCGTGACCACGGCTGTGGTGCGTTTCCCTTCCCCAGCACATGGATGTTAATGTGGTTTTCCCCAGGAATTTCAGTGTCCTCCCACATTTTAAAAACATCTAGCTAGGTGCAGTGTTTCAAACTTACCCATATCGTGTGCGTGTGTGTGCGTGTGTGTGTGCGTGTATGTGTGTGTGTGTGAGGGTTTTGTTTTATATCCAAATGTTCCCGCAATGTGATGAAAACCTTTTATTTTGACCTTATGAGGACATTTTTTCGGTCCCCACAATAGGAAAGCTCAGTTTTATAAAAATCTGTGAATGCAATCAAATACTAAAAATTCCTATATAGGTCCTGTCTTTTATTTTGTTTGGTTACTTATGGTTAAGTGGCTGGGTAGGGATTAAGGTTGTCATTGTTGGGATAAGGATTTATCCCTTAGAAATAAATGGACAGTTCCCAAAAAGATATGAATACAAACGTGTGTGCGTGTGTGTGTGTGTGTTTGTGTGTGTGTGTGTGTGTGTGTGTGTGTGTGTGTGTGTGTGTGTGTGAATGCCTGTGTGAGTGCGTGCCTGCGTGTGCCAGGCAATGGACTGGCATCCCTGCTTGTGCCCTGATTTTTCCTCATTTCCTGGGATTGTTGCGACCTTGTACTGGACATGCTATTAATAATGATTGATGGATGCTTAAAAAATTATCACAGTGCAGGTGTGAGTAGAGTGTTTATGGCAATCCTTTTAGCGGATAACTTTTTATCGGAAAAAACAGGTGGTCTGGCATTGAAGAAAGTGCACTCTGCAGTATCAGTGCTGTCTTGGGCCATTTATCAGAAGATTGGCATATCCGGGCATTCCTGGTCAATTGATATGGGAAGATAAAGATTAAAATACTGTATCTAGGGTGACTTGATTGGCGCAGACGGCTTTCCTGATAAATTTTTTCAGGTGTTTGTTGTTAGTTGAACTGATCTTACTTTCCCAGCAGAGCACAGTCTATAGCAGCAGAGATGGTTATGTGCAGCTAATGTACATTTTGTCTCTTTGGATGAAAAGTCGGTGTTCAATGTTAACATATATAAAATATCTAATACTAACAATGACCTTTTATGTCTTTGGATGCTTTGGTTAAATGATACCCTTTATTATTTGTGCCCGTAAGTTACTTCATGTACAGTACTGTGCAAAAGTCTTATGCAGTCAAAAGAAATGTTTAAAGCTATTTGTCTGGGTAGTAACTGCACATTTGCTCAGAACAAAAACACAATTTAACACCAGCAAATATGCAAATTAAGAATAACACAATAAAAACGAATAATTTCCTCTGTTCTCCAAAACATTACTGATATCTTATTGGATGGCTAGAAGAACACCTCTTCAGTTCCCAAGCCTTTCCTCTGGGGCACCTCAACCGTTTTACATATTTATTAAATTTAATCATGAGCATATTTAATTCATTTATTTAATTAGTTAAGAAAAGTCAATGAGATAATGATTAGCTATGCAAGGTGTGCTAGTGGTCGAGCAAAAAAACACATCACTGTATGGAATGGTTGCTGCAAATTCTGGGGTGATTTTAGCAGAAGTTTATAAGTTTTGAATTGGCTAAGCTAACACACTTTGACAGGCATATTATCATAGTTTTACACCAACATGAGGATCATTTAAACATTTTCTTTGGCTGCCTAAGACTTCTGCACAAGAAGCAAATACAGGATTTACACAGGCCCCTTCATGTTTACGGAATTGATAATGTTTCTATGATACATACAGACTTAATAACAAAATATTGCTAACTTGCTAAATTGCTAACATCTAAGTTTCGGTCCTGATACCCAGGGATATCTACAGGATTTTATGTTAGGGTACACACACGACCCACCAATTGTGACACCATGTGACAGAGGGGTGGAAAGACAGGTGTTATTACAAAGAGCAGACGAGGTTTCATTTTAGGTTTCGCATTTCTCATAGGAAATGAGATGCTTGTTAAAAATCAGGAGTGTGCCATGTCTATTCTGCAAAGTTGATGTCTCAGTCCTATTTTAGTAACAATCGAATTGTTAGTGGTGTGCCAATGTAGACAATTTGACCAGATATATTTTTTGTCTAATATTGCCGAAACTGATTATCGGCTAACTTCTGAGCCACGTGTGTGTGTGTGTCAGCAGTGAAACTTGTCGTGTTTGCAGGCACGAATTAGCGGAATTACATGTTTATGAATTACAAATATGTCATGAACAAGTACTTTGAGACCTCTTATAAGTGGTCAATGACCTGACAAAATCCCTTGTCCTCTATTACAGAAAGTGGCTGATCATCCAGTAGTTGTTTTTAGCTCTGGTGCTGCTAAGTTTGAGTATTGATAAAGTTTAAATATTAGCCTACAATAACGGTATAACAACCGATAGGCCTTTGTTGTGCATCTTGCACATAGTTTCTTCAATCTTCATAAAGACTGTATGAAATGCAAAATAACAATAAAAAGAGAGGAACATATTGTTCAGGAATTATGAGAGAAAATTGTGGTCTCAGTTCTGAGTTAAATATTGATTAATTCATATTTTACTCAGAACCGTGCAGCCCTAATTTTCCACTTTTTACCATTTCTGTTGCAGATATAAGAAGACAAAAAAAACAAAACCAAAAAACACGAGATTACCAAAACGTTTGCCAAATGATAACAAGTCTAAATGCCAGGGGTACCAGTGAATACAGAAGCAGGCACCCATGCTGATACTTTTAATCCTGCTACACCTAACATGCAATTTTTGTTCCTATAGCTCATCCCTACTAGTCCCAACAGTAATCCCAGCACCCCAAATAGCACCATGGATATGTTTTCCAAGACGGATAATTACAACATGCATGACGTCTTCATCATGTCTCCTGTATCAGGAAGTTATGGATCTAGGTAATGCATTTCATCCATGTTCTTGATGAACCATAATTTTGTCCCCTACTCTTGGGTTCACTAAAAACTAGTAAACTGATAAAAAAAACTGAAGCCTGACGTCATAAATTTTTAAACATAATCAGTTAAACATTTGGTATTATTCCTATGCAACATACAATACTCCAACTTTTAAATCAGAAGAATTTAATGCAACATTAATCTTACAGTGAATCACAATATCTGAATATTGATAGGTTTTATAGCTTGGAAGAAGTATTAGTATTTTATAGGCATATTTACTATTAGCTTCACAGTTGTAGTATGGGTAGGTTTTGATGCAGTAATTTATAGAAAGCTAAATTCTGCTTAATTTTATTCTCCTTTTAATGGGGTGTTAGGAGAGTCTTTTGAATCTTCAATGAATCACAAATAAAAAAAAATAATAATAGTAACAACAACATTATTATGATGATGATGATGATGATGTTGACGATGAGGATCAACAACAACAATAATAATAATAATGATAATAATAATAACGATAATAATAATATGAGGGTGGTGAGTGGCTCAGCAGGCTAAGTCTCTGTGTCTGTGATCAGAAGGTCACCGCTTCAAGTCCCAGCCTCAGCAGAACAACTATTCTGTGGGCCCTTGAGCAAGGCCCTTAACACCCCCGCCCCCCCCAGCTCCAGGGGTGCTGCACATTAGCTGACCCTGTACTGTGACCCCCAGACTGTGGAGTACAAGATGGGGTAGACAAAGTGAAGCATTTCAATGTACTTGTACATGTGCAAATGATATAAATCTTGTTTGTTTGTTAATAAACATACATACCAGCTTGTTTGTTTGTATACATTTTATTTGCTTGAATGTTGCAAAGGCTTACTGGCAGTTCTGCTTGCCAGCATGTTAGCTTTCTATGTACCAGCATTGTAACTTAAATTTTTATAGACATGAGATGGATGTCACCCCCTGTGATGATATCAACGAATACAACAGAGCAAGACTTGGCAGAAAGGGCTCAGAGTCACCCAGCTACTACCTTGACCATGAAAACGAAAAGTACTTCACACTGGTCGAGGGTGAAGAGGTGGCCCTGGGGCCAGAGTATGACAGGGGATATTCCTCATGGCTTCCTCGGCGGGAGAGATCCCCTCCTCACGGTAAGACTTCCAGTAACATTTTACTTAAAGCAGTCATCATAATGCATTATCGATACCTTCATAATGCATTAGTGCATTATACATG
Source organism: Mormyrus iriodes (assembly GCA_011763525.2). Classification (NCBI taxonomy): domain Eukaryota; kingdom Metazoa; phylum Chordata; class Actinopteri; order Osteoglossiformes; family Mormyridae; genus Mormyrus; species Mormyrus iriodes. Next base: position 2,260,753 of record JAAGVU020000038.1, on the reverse strand, counting down.
ACAGCTTCGTAGAGCATTCATAATAAATAATTAACGTGGCTGTAATGTGTTATGCCTTTTCATAAATGGTTATATTCATGTTTACAATTCTTTATGAATGCATCATAATGCATTATACATGCCTTTAAGTAAAGTGTTACCAGATATCCTTCAGTGCTTTGCTTTATTTACCAACACCCATTCTGCAGCTTGTTCCATTAAGTCCTTTGACGGTTTTACAATGTATGTAACATCATATTCATAACCTTTGCACATGAAACTCTGTGTAGTCTAGAAAAGGTCTCATTTATGGTGCTTGCCGGTGACAAATTATGAACTAACAGGGTGTGAGCTGTTTCGCAAAGTTTATATAAATCTTCTTTTGCCTTTGCTTTTCGGTTACGGTGGAGAGGCTGGATGGAAAAACGAAATGATACCTGCTGGGGCATAACAATGATGATGTTTACAAATCCTCTTAGACAGATGAAAGTGTCACTTCTGAGGTTCCTCTGGCCTGGAAGGGTCCTGGTGGGATAATTCTGATAAGATAATTCTGGGAAAGCACATTTTCATACTACTTTTGCAGGCTGGTAGCTGTACAGTTTATCTGAACTATTAATTTCTCTATTAACCACTTCGCCTATTTGCTGCAAAGACCTCTCCAGTGGTGGTTGAAATTCCCTGCCTCTATCCCATTTTTTTGCTTTCCCTTCATCCTTCACTTATCACACTTTCATAAGCCTTTTGTGCTGAAATCTGACTCCTTTAACACATTCCCTCCACGGATGGCCTGATGGACACGATCCCTGGACCTCTTTCTAGGTGACCACGGACCTGGTTCTGTGTTGATGGAGTACAACTGGATGGGAGGCGCCAGGGAGCCAGATTTATACAAGAGGAGCAGCAGAGGTAGATACAGCCCTCAGCTACCGCAGTGCACTAAAAGACAGGGCTCTCATTACATGCGACAGGGAGTCACAATACGGATAATGAGCATGTTTTGCTTTACTTGCATCTTACTGCATGGTTACTGCCACATGTTGTCTATATTAACCTTCAAATGACCTATTGATTAAGTGCTGATTTATCCAATTTAACTGGCAATTGATAAAACCACATGAGTCAGTATAGCATCCCTATGGAATGCTTTTGACACTTTGATAAAACCATGCCTGATGATATTAGCTTTTCCTGATGACGGTACTTATTAATTGATGATTAATTGTCAGGGCTGTGTCTGTAGTCTGGCAGGAAGATATGAGTTATTAAGAATAACTTAAAAAGCATAGTTTATATTTGAAGATAAAGCACAGCATGAATGAAAATGAATGTTTTCCTGCTGTTTATTTGCTAATTTGGCATCATGCCCTCAATGCACATCATTGGAGATAGAGGTTTGGTTGGTGCTCAGTATTAGCAGTTTATAATCTTTGTATAATGCTGATATAATTTACCTCTATGTCATAGATAAGAGAACTAGAAAGAATGGGTCCTGTACATTTACTGATTTGAGGGATTGATGATAACAGGAAAAAAATATTGAAGGAACATTGTAGTGTCCTTATACAACAGCAATTACATATTTGACTTGCAGATTTATAGAATAAAATAGAATATAACAGCAATACTTTATTGATACTCAAGGTGAAAGCAAGTTGGGGGTCATGTTTGACTCACAGACTTGAGCCTAGTCCTGGTCCCTCACCAGCACACTTGCTGTTTGACATGCCATGGATGAAAATAAATGCTAAATGAATTATAGAAGTTGGAAGCATTTTCTAACTAAAAGACAAAAAGCTGAAACTGTGCTAAATGCTATGTATCATTATTTATTATTATTAAACATACGGGGAGTCAGTACATGTAAGATTGAAAATGGTGTTTCACAGATATTGTAAGAGGTAGGAAACAACCACAGGGATCATGTTGCATCCATGCTGGTCTAAATTTGCTGCAGGACATTAATCCTTCTGCCTTCTTTGTGTATTTCGTACCCAATCAATCTGGAAAGTGCAGCATTAAAAGTCAAAGACAAAAATACAAAATGAGAAATGTTAATGAGCACAAATATGAAAAGACAACATAAAATCTACTGTTTTTATACTTAATTCAGTTTTTTTATTAAACAGAATTTTTCTTGCTATGTAGAACATGGAAGTACAATGAACAATGACTCACAAAGGAGTAGCTAATTTTTTATAACTTTATTTTTTAGTGCGTAAGTCTTGAGGTAGAATTTTGAATAATACTAGTAACACTAATTTGTTTTTCCATTGTGTTTCAACTCTCCTTACACCAACAAAGCCAAAGTAAAAATAGCCCAGCTATTTTAATGCTCACTCGTTTCCACTGAGTGGAAAGTATGTGCTTTGTTTTCACCCTGACGTAATACTTCAGACACTGTCTTACAAATAAACTCGCCACGTCACAGGCACGCACCCACAGTGGGAAAAAAACACACGACATTTTTAGCCTAATCTTACAAATAGCAACACATTTGTCCAAGTCAGACGGTGCAGCCATTTAACGAGAAACCTTCGGGTAAAAACTCAACAAGTGTAATATTCCTAGAAAACATCACACACATGGAAAAAATGTTCTATATAATCTGTACAATTTTGAGTTATTGGGGTGTATAATATATTATAAATCTGTTTGTGATCTGATTATATTGCATAATTAGTTTGTGTGGGGAGAGGTTGTACAAATGTGGTGACAGTAATCAGAACTGAAACCCAGCTACGTTTCCTGTGATGGTGAAGTTGGGAACATGAGAACGTATCAAGGTCACAGGGATTGTGATAATTATTTTGTGTTCCTGTATTGTAACTTTTGGTTTTACATGTTTTTGTGGTATACTTTGATGGGTAACTTAGCATATGTATAATTCTGCTCTTTTGCTTCAGTAAATGAAAGGTTAATTAATTTCCATATTATGAGATGGCAGGGGGCAGAATCATGGTCAAATGTGCAGTGTACAATCTCTTATAATACTATAGCAAGCAATTTGAAGCCCAGCTAGGGTGGGTGAAATAAATGAACTGAGAAAAGGGCTATTAGAGGAAAGGTGGGGGATACAGGGATGGGGGGGCAGGGGGGCTCTTGCATTTGATAATTTTTTCTTATCATTAAATTACTCCTATTATATTAAAGGGTATTTTTTAAATTTCACAACCGATCATGGATATATTATATATAGCTCCATGAGAAAGCAGAGGCATATGGTGTGCACCTTAATGATCTAGGCTGACAACCCATGGCTTTGAGTAGTCATGGAGACTGTGGTGAGATTTTTTTAAAGAACCAAAATAAAGAGAATCCGAGAACATCAGAATTGATAGAATAAACTTTTAATTAGGGGTACCAGATGTGCTTCAGATGCTGTTGGATGCAGGTTACTGAAAACATTTAATGAAAGAATTGACTCCTGCATAAGTTATCACTTACAATCTAAACTAAATCTGGAGGCATTGACATTGGATGCCAATGTCTGACTTATGAATTTCCTTGGAATCTGTGTGATTTTCAGGTTTTGTACTTGCTTGTATGGAACTGGAAGAACAACCTGCTTTCTTAACCCTGCTCTTTACAGATTGTAATAACTCTCTTCCACACTACCGGAGTGACAGTAAGATCCTAGTGATTCAGGAGGATTTGGACATGGGGCGGGAGTGCAGGTGGGACACAGGGCAGCACTCACGTAGGAAGAGCAAGAACCCCAGCAGCAGCCGTTACCACATCAGCCCCTCCCTGCTGCCTCTCAATAATGTAAGAGACTTGTTTCGTTTTCACGTGGGTTTTCACTTCTATTTTAGAAAATTCCATGGTATGCAAAGGTGGACATTTGCATGCACGTGATAATTAGTTCTCTGCAGACATTCTAACCTTGTTAAACCATATTGCTTTACGAGGATATGTGTCTTTTAAAATTTCTCAGATTTGTTGTATTCTGGGCTTGAGATAGGCAGTAGATATAGATTGTACTGTACATTAACTGTATTGTTTTTTAAATGTTTTAATTGTTTTTTTATGAATAATTGTTTTGGAATAATTTGGAGTACTGTAAAATGAATAATTCTTTTCTGGATTGCTTTCAGGAGACAAGCAAATATAATTACAGTTTGATTTTAATGCGTTTGACAAACCACTTGTTTATTATTATTTAACATAAGACCATTACATGACGAAACGTTTTTTAGTATAATACATGAAGTTTTTAATTATATGTTATGGATGAGACTTTTGAAAAACACTTTCTCCTTGCTAAATCATACAGAATTACCTCAATGATGTGTTATCAGATAACATTGTTTAGACATTAGAGTTTTGTTTACATTGTTTTTAGGGCTGTATGATATCACATCACATTGCGATATGTGAAATATATGCAAGCAATACTGTGATATTTATAAAACAAAAAAGGAGATGAAAGTACCTGAAGTAAACTATAGCCAAATAGAATTTATTATCTACCAATCGAGTGTGTCAAACGAGTTGCTGGTTTTGCCACGAGTTGTATTGACAGATACAAAGCAGTGCTGCAAATGCATTGTGATTACAGACAGTCCCCAGGTTAAGAATGCCCGACTTACGCACTACTCATACATACGAACGGACTGTGATATAACCTATTATATTAAAAATTTGGGTTAAATACAATGGTTCGTAATAACGAATGCATGCATGCTCATGAAAACATTGCGCAGCTTCAGCAGATCATCAGCTCAAGGCATAGGACCGTATGTAGTTACTTTTAGTATTACTGTATAATTATTAATATGTACTGCATTATTAGTTTTCTGACCTACCAAGTTAAAAAAATGACTTAAAGACAGACTTAGGGAACTAATCTCACTCATAACCGCCTGTATTGCGTAATGAACATGCTGAAACGATATATCGTACAACCCTTGTTTGATTGTTTTCCTTGTAACCATCCTTTGTCACAAATGAAGAGCACATCTATCGCTTACCTGTGTTCTAATGTACAGGTAGAGAATGTGATCTTGTAATACTTGACTAGTTAAGGATATGATTACTTCTGTCAAGTGCATCCATTATAAATAACAGTTTATCTAATTTATTATGGTGATCCTGATCCTATTCCCGGAAATATTGGAAGGTAACATCTAAGTCATTATACCTTGAGTTATTTCAGAATGTCAGCTCTACACACATACACATTTACTCACACAGTCACACTTTGATAGCAATCTTATGTAAATTTCTTGACATTATTTTCTCTATGGTAACAACTTATATTCCATAATATATCATTAATTCAGTTTTTGAAAAATTGCAATTTATTAAGTGATAGATACACTACACAAAATCTTTAAGATGAATATCAGAGTTCTGTGAGCTTCCACTTTACATTTCATAACAAAGTCAAGCTTTTCCTTTAAGGACTCTGAATGCAAAAAATTGTGCTGGAGCTTGTCAAGAACAGACTCTAAGTACAATTATAAATGCATAAGACAGACAGGGAGATCTTTGCCTCAGTGACTTATGGTATAAGGCCCATAAATGGTGGTGTGTTTAAAGAATAAATGTCATGTCAAGAGCTATTCCACTTAAGTAATGGACGCTTTCAAAAAATAGCCCTTCTCGGTCTGTGACATGTCTGGGTTTCTTAACCAATCAAATCTAGCAGGGGAGGGCCTGGGTCAAGATTTACAAATGAGATTGGTGTCCAGATATCAAAATAAAATTTGCTTCAAGGTAGGTTTAATTTCAGGTTCCGTATAAGTCACTTGTACTTGTTCTGGTTCCTGGTATTGAAAGAATTTAGTTTATGTACAGTTGAGTAGCCGTCTCTGGCGTGATATCACAATATCTGCACTAGGGCTTCTTATAAGCTATGGACTAGTAAATAGTCAATCTTGTGGCCGTTTATCCCTATCTCTATATCTTGTTTGTTATATTTCACAATTCTAATGACAGGTGAGCTGGGCTGAGGAGGCATCTCTGCCATGGTCGTGTTGATGCCTTGCTGACACCCGTCACAGCAACAGGAAACAGCATCTGGCTGAAATGTTTCATTTTTTCTGTTCCTTTGCAGAGTGCTGGAGACACACAACGAGTTGAAACTGATCGGTGAGTAAATGTAGTATATCACAGACTCTCACTTGACTTTTAAAATATGTCTCAGTTATACATAATTTTCTCTGTTTACAGCTGTCTATCTGAATGATTTATAATCAGCATTGGCATGCTTCTCTGATAGGTATCCAGCAATTTATTTAAAAAACTTAAAATAATAACTACTAACTATACATTATGCTGTAGTTAGACACTTGTCCTATGATTCAAACATTTTTAATAGTAATAGTAATTTTATATTTTTCCCCAGGACGGCACGGTAGTGCAGTGGTTAGCACTGTTGCCTCACACCTCTGGGATCGGGGTTCACGTCTGCGCCCGGGTTCCATGTGTGTGGAGTTTGCATGTTCTCCCCGTGGGGTTTCCTCCGGGTACTCCGTTTTCCCCCCACAGTCCAAAAAACATGCTGAGGTTGATTGGAGTTACCAAATTGTGAATGTGTGCGTGACTGGTGTGTGAGTGTGCCCAGCAATGGGTTGGTGCCCTATCCTGGGTTGTGCCTGCAGCCTCCGGGATAGGCTCCGGACCCCCCACAACCCGAAATGGAATAAGTGGTTCTGGAAAATGGATGGATGTTTTTCCCCGCTCTGAAAATATATATTTATCTGAAACCATACCTTCTATGCTTTTAATAGCTAGATATGTTTTATATGACATTAATGTGTATGCTTATATTTGCAAGGTGATTCCATTAATCAATAGCTAGTTACTTAAAATTGTGTTTCTGCATTGCACTATTTTCAGATAAATGTATTTTTACTTTTACCTTGCTGACATATGTCAGACAAAAATGTTTCAAGGCAAAATATTTGATTACTTTTAAATATTTAGAGTAATAATTAGAATATTTTGTACTGGCAACTGTACATTAGAAATAATAAAATCTCAGGTTGTATGTAGTTGTACTATTTTAGTATATCCTTCGAATAGACCTTTAGCCAAACTTCTGGCTTAATGTATAGGTGTTTCCTCTGCACATTTTCAGGACATTTACAGGAAATTGTGGTGACTTAGAAGCATTATGTCTTGGCTTTATGAAGAACAGGTATTACTCATGTTATGTTGACTAAAGTCTACAAAACAACTGAAAGCAGTAGGTAATTGGCATATGTATAGAGATACAGACAAACAGGATCATAAAATATACTTCTGCATAATAATAAAAATATATTTTTACACCATTTAGAACCTTAAAATCAGTACGTAATGTAATAGTGAAACATAACAGGAAGCCAACTTTTAAAATTACAAAAGAGAAAGTAAAAGATAACTCAGATAAGGGGAGTGGAGGTAACTGTGTTGTTTGGTTCATATCTGCATTTTCACACTGAAACAGCTCTCAGGTGTTTTCGTGTTCTCTTCAGGGTTTGTTGTGTCTGTGTCCATATACAATACTACATTCGTTGCCTTGTTTAATTCACATTACACAAAATATGCACAATATCAAATGAAGATGAGATTAATTTTAGGAGCCAATTCAAATCAAGATTATTTTAAGGATTCTTAACCTTTTTTTCCTCGCAGATGAATTATACCGTTTATCTATTTCCCTTCTGCAGATATGCTAATACAGGCTTTGAAAAACAAGGTGGCACATCCATGAAGAAGGTCAGTAAGTCATTGTATGCCTGAAATGAAAATAAAGTCATTGATAAAAAGGAAGAGTAACGAGTTATCCACAAATTTTCCTAATGAACTGTATATGGAATGTTAAATTTATTTGATTTGCAAACCACAATAACTCACACAACTTTGTTGTTTATTTTGAACTAGCAGTTGTTGCTGTACTTTATGTGGTATCACTCAGCTATGGTTCTCAATAAGGTGATAAGGAGAAATAATCAGCGTGGGATCTTTGGACTTCATGTTGTTTACCCTGCCTCTCTCACTGCTCTGTACTTCCCCCCTTAGTCATTTCACTATGCCTCCTTACGAACCAAAACTAAAAGGAGAAGTAAAGGTAAGAACTACACATGAATCTTCAAGCACACTCAGTGCAAACTCAGAGCAGAGTTGTTTCATTCTCCCTATATATTTAGAATTTGCAAAAAGATGCAGATCTGTGAAATAACTGCTAGGCAAAGTCAGTCTATATTTATGCACAATACTAGATTATTTTAATTTCCAGATGGCATAATTGATAGATTTATTATAAAAACAGAACTATGATGTGCCTAATGTGCAAGTACTACAATGGCATTGTTAAAAAATTGTATTTGTGACCAAATAAATTTAATGAGTTTATGCGTGGTGCTTTTGTTATGCTCTTATACAGATTGTGGATTACGAATGACTTCTGTGATATGTAAATTGAGTTGTAGAACAACAATTTCTAAAAAAAATTAAATGTATTATTTAAGATGTTTAATTATGGGTTTCAAAAAAACAAAAAGCTAACACTACCATAAAATCAGGGAAGCACAAATAAGGCTTGGCTCTCTAACTAGAGAGGACACCATTTCAATGTCAGGCTTTTTCTGCTTGTCTATCCATCAGGCTCTGTACCCAACATCAGCCGCAGGCGTGTCTCCTGCAAGGACCTGGGCCATGGTGACTGTGAGGGCTGGCTGTGGAAGAAGAAGGACGCCAAGGGCTACTTCAAACAGAAGTGGAAGAAGTACTGGTTCATTTTGAAGGACTCTTCACTTTACTGGTACACCAACCAGAATGTAAGCAGCCACACCCAACCATTCATATATTCATTTTATAATGGCATCTTGTTTACAGGGGCAGTTCACCCCAAAACTGAAAAAGATATGCTTTAGAGGGGCTTTAGTGCTGTCTATCCATCTAGGTTGTTTTGCTGGGAGTTGCCTAGTTTTGGAGATATCGGCCATAGAAATGTCGGGCTTCTCTTGAATATAATGGGAGTGAGTGATATTCTTTCTGTGGGGCTTAAAGCACCAGAAAAATACAACAGCGATGTCTCTTCCCAGAAACCATGAACCAGTTATTGAAGATTATCCACAGTCTTTGTAATGAGCAGTTTAATGTACAAACTATTTTCTTCTATCAAAATTTGAACACCAATCATATCACTGTGCACAAGATATGAGCACGAGCACCCTGGCAATGTCTTCTGGCCGATATTTCCAAAACTAGGCATCTCACAGCAGAGACGGACAGATACCACTAAAGCCCATCTAAAACATATCTTTTTCAGTCCCTTTAACAAAAAGGCAAAGGGATGGAGTGAATTGCCTCAGATCAACAAGAAGCTTCAGCATGTCTTTGGAGCATGTATTACCAGTGTTTGAGGTGGGCTGCTACTCTCCGGTCCACAGTATCGGCACCTCTCAATATCTGCTGGTACTGAATAACAGTGGGAGTACTGGCAGTTGGTACTGAATAACAAGGGGAGTCCCGGCACCTCTCAGTATCTGCTGGTACTGAATAACAGTGGGAGTACCGGCACCTGATACTGAATAACAAGGGCAGTACTGGCATCTGTTTTTCCCCACTTAAAGCACTGTGTATTTACCGTGCTCTATGACTGTTTCGTTCCACTGCTGCCTGTCAGGATATTTACATATTTAGTTTTAAATCCTCTCACATTTTTTTATCTCTCAGGATACAGGATGTTTGCCCAAGAAAGTTTATTTTACAGCTTACATAGACTCGTCGTTTAATATATATTTCTAGTTTTTACACTTCCGGCTTAAAATGTTGCAAGATCATACACATAGTTTCTGTCTAATGACAAAGTTGAAGGACCTCAATAAACACTCAATGCTGCTACCCAAACCAACCCTATCTATTCCATCCTAACAGGACGAGAAAGCAGAGGGATTCATCAGCCTTCCGGAGTTCAAAATAGACAGGGCTGTTGAATGCAGAAGGAAATTGTGAGTATTCTAATTCCACTGTCTCTGCAGCCTGCCCTTTGAAACCTGAAATTGCTTAAAATATCTGCAGAGTTCTGTAAAAGCAGCCATGTGTTCCATAATCTAAACAGAAGGTAAGAAAAGGCACTCAGGTGTTCTTTAAACAGCTGTATCACCAACCTGTTCTAAAACCTAGTCTCTTTCCTCTTCAGGAAACTGATGACAGGCTGTCATCAAGTACAGCAATGTATTTAGCTATAGAAAAAGATAGGACATTTTCTTAATCTTTACTAATCTTTCTTGCAAATTATTCCCTTGCTATATAAATTGGGTCTCAGGAATGTAACTGATGATATAAGCATTTACATTCCACAGCCAGAATTCTTTTCCTAAAATAATCCTAAATCATTTATAACCAAACATTGTTTTTCTAAAAGAAAATCTAAATTGTTCAGAATGTGGTAAAGTTTACAAATAATACTGGGTGGACGCCTAACTGTTTGTATGATCACAATCTTAAAGATGCAATTAGCTAATTTCTCAGTATGTTACCACTTTAAAGTAACACAAAATAAACTAAAAAAAAAAAATCATCAAAAACTTGTTTTTCTTTTTTTGGATCGGACATACATACATACCACGTGGTTAAATAGTACCCGAATTTTATTTTTTAAATAATTCATTCATAATGTCCCAATGAAAATGCATTAAAATATCAAGTTATTCTTGGATTGCTTTTTACACAAGTCTTACCTCTAGCAGAGTATAGCTAGTAAATGAAGTTTTGGCAGCAGTACGGTAAGCGAAATTAGTCAAAATACAAAACTGAGCACAGAAATTAAGAAGCCATGTAGTAATATCTCATTCACTTGAGAAATGAATGTCTAGTCAGAGCTACTAATGAAAATTGACATTAAAAATGACAAAAAGCCTTCGTTATAATTAGTCACAACAAATTCGATTCAGTGACAAAATATTTGTTTTTCTTAGTGCATTTAAAGCATGTCATCCTAAGATCAAGAGTTTCTTCTTTGCTACTGACCATTTGGATGAAATGAACAGGTAAGTACATCATTTTAAGCAGTTTCTTATTGTGTCTTTGTTAATCATTACCTGAATTTATTTAATCGATCAAGTAAGAGTTGTGATTATGAATTACAGCGTCATACTATATGGCCACTAGCCTTATCTCACACATATAATAAAGAATTTACATAGTCCTGAGCAAAAAAATGGGTTGAAACTTAAGGTTGTGTAATTTGTGTTTGGCCCATTTATTTTGCCCAGGAGTGCATATTTCAGCTGAAAGTAAGCATTTTTATTAAAATCCTTAGAAAGAACTGTAAAAAATATGAATCTGGTAAGTGCACAGAAACATCACCTTCAGAACCTCATAATCTGATTAAACATTATAACATCGGTAATACAAATGCTGCACAGGTCCACTGAAGTAGATAAAATTATATGAATATTTAGGAATAAAAATAAATTATGTCCAATACAAAATATCCACAAAGCATTTACCAAGAATTCCATGAGAAAAATTATGTAATTTTATTGTATATGGATTTCATTATTATTATTTTTTTTACCATGCTAGAGGCGTGGCTATGGGTAAGCAGGGGGTGAAGGGGCACCCCACCAAAACGGATCATCTGCCCATTCAATGCATCCATAACCCCAGATTTCGATTTATTAAAATTAGATAAACATAAATTTATTTATTGTAATTTGATATGTTGAATATATATACTGTATATTGTTTCAGCAATATACTCTCGAAAACAAACATGCAGTCATGTAGTAAAATTACGAGTTTGTAGCTACCTTGAAATTTGCAGGACGCCCCTCAAAATGGATGTCTGGCTATGGGCCTGCTCCAAACCATCAAAAGTTTGGTTAGGTTTGACAGACTATAACAGAGGCAGAGTGTCATAATTGAAAGGAGTGATAATTCACATGCAGTCTTCTAGGACTGAAGGGGTTTATTATTGAACCAAAATATAAGGTAACAGACACAAAAGGACCGCGAGGGATCAAACAGGAGGCAGGGAGGAACAACCAGGCGAAACCAGGGCAAACCTAAACATGGGAAGCGCAGAAGGGAACCAGCACCACAACAAACGCTAACCACACTAGCATCTACAATGATCAACAGGGTAAAAGGGTTCGGGCAGGCCCATACATTCACAGATAATGAACACCAGATGAGAAACAGGTGAGAACAATTCACTATGAAACACTAGGGTAAGAACAATCAGAAACAAGAGGGGTATGAGCAGGATGGCCAGCGACATCTATTGGCCAAACGGGAACATGACATGACTGACAGAGACAGATCCTGACACAGAGAGAGATGGAAGCAGATTTATTTATTTACTCTTATCTGAGTTGGGGCAAATTAGCCTTGGCCATTTCCTGCGCAGTAAAAATGTTGCCACTATTTTAAACAAAATGTTCTGAGTTAAGCCTAGTTCATGCCATGCGCTTTCTTGCACTTCTAGTCTAGAGACGGTCGTCCATGCCGCAGCCTGTGTTCATACTGTGGATGTGGATGGTCACGGTCGGCGCATGCGTACTGCAATGATATTGACCTCCAGACCAGCAGGGGGCAGATGTCGTCTCCTAGGTGTGAATGAAGCTTACGCAAAGCAGGATGAGATACAGTTTATAACTGCAAGTTTCAAGTCTTATAAGGTTTTTAAAACTATAAACACAACTTTCTTTTGTAAAACTACTTAATTGATGTCGGCTTTGTCAAACAATTTGTACAGTAAATATGTTTAATGTTTACCTCTGCCCGGTCGTGTTTCTTATTGAAAGTACTATTAGATTCTTGTGATAAAATGATTTTGGGGTAGAAATCAATAATAATCAAGTCAAAGGTGGAATATCTGGAGCCCCTAATACGTCAGGGTGGGAAAATTGGTTTTGAAATAGTTTCGCAATCCCACTACACTTACCCACTTGCTATTTGCTGCAACGTGACAGCAAACCCAAATAATGCTTGGGTGTGCATTTCATGTTCAATAGCCCAGCTGTCTTGTTTACAGTTACTGGTGGTGAACTGACATAATTAATAAATATGTATAAAAACACATATATGAAAGTTACATGGTGTGCATTGTCCCCCATAGTTTAATGCTTAATGCAAACTTAACATGTCTGTAATTGTTTAGGTTTATATTTATTAGTCGATTAATTCTATGTTTTGTACTTTAAACGGACACAGTACAGTTATTATTAACATAAAACTATTTTCTCACCCTGACCTCTTAGGGGCTCCGTAATAATATAACATTAATCTTGAACAAATATAGATGAGAAGAGGTTTCCAGAGCTATTGATTTTTACTGTTTTGAGGTGAACAAATTGAAAGGACAAAGTTTAAATACACGCTACACACTGGACGCAGTAGACGCGCACGGTTTCTGCTAGACATAAAAACCTGGGCTACGTGGGGACCAACCGCAGCCTTCTGCAGCCCGCCCCTGATGACGATATTTACATCACGTCCCCTCGTCCGCAACTGAAAGCGCACGCGGAAAAGTGAAGTATGAATTGGTCTTTGAACATTAAATAACTTTTAATGACATAAAATCCATATACATGGGAGGTAAGTCTGTCATTTGTCTTTTCTTGTTCAGGTGGATGAACCGCCTTGGACTAGCTGCAATTGGCTACACACCTGATGATGAGATGCCACGCCCTGATGAAGGTCCGATTAAAAAAAAAAAATCCCATTATTGAAATATTTCAGGTGTCTTTGCACTAATTCATTAAGCCTTGATATTGACATTGCACTGTTCACTTCTTTGATTTAAACTGATCTGCTTAAACCTGTTCTAAATTATTATGCATATACTGTTTTGCTTCTTAGATTATTGGAGTGAAAGTGACCAGGATGATAATGACGGCTATATGACTCTCAAACAAGACAGCTCATCTTCACTGTGTGACACCTACCATCACATCCATTCTGTGAGTATGCCGACACTCATACAGGCACACAAGCATGCAAACCCTCACTGCAAGAGTTTGATACCTGTAAAAGAATTGTGTTCCCCCTATCATTTGACTGGCATTCTGAATTGAATGCCAAACTAGTTTTTTAGCTATAAAGCTTGAGCATAAAATATATTGACCTTTTTCTTGTCTATTTTGTTGCATTCTTTTTTAACATCAAACAAAATCAACAGTTGCTGTCTGTTTACCCTTTCTCCATGATACTTAGACCCTAAAAATTTCTTTGGGTTAATTGTCTGTATGTAAAAATTATATTAAAATCCAACATACCATCTCAATCCCAACAGGTAAACTCGTCAAGCCCTTTTCCTGATCCTAAGCACGGATGCCATTTTTCCAGCGAGACCACGTACTCCCACTTATCGGCAGAAGACTCTCAGCAAAATGCATTTGGCAGCGCCAGCTCCTCCAGCTGCCGTTCCACATACTGTGAGAGACGTTCCTGGCAGGATCTAATGGAGACACCTCTTACCAGCTCAGGCATGCATTTTCTGCATACGGGGCCAGCTGAGGGTCATGAGGCAGACCTTGGCAGCCAGGCTGGGTGCCGGCAGCTTGGCATGGCTCCTGACAAATGGCGCCAGGCCACTCTGCCGGTGCAGTATCGACACAAGTCCGACAGTGAGAGGCTCGTTTCCTCAATGGAGAGTGAGGAGAGGGGGCTGTGTCTTCCTTACCACACCCACAAACAGCGCAGCCAGAGTCTGCCACGGAACCATGACCGGCGAGGGCCCAAGGGCTGCCAGCACACAGCAGGACCTTTTGAGGAGAAGAGCGAGGATGATGAGGTGCCGTTTGATGAACACAGCATCGGCAGCAAAGAGGGTGAGGCATATTATGCATTTTCCTATGGATGCTCTCCAAAATAAATTTACTAAGGGCACTCCTGACAATCACCTGTCTACTAAATATATATTTTTCTTAATTTTCCAGGGTGCGTTTCCTGATTCATTCAAATGTCCATTTAATAGTATTTTCACAAATGCACAGGGTTCCCATGGGTCATGGAATTTCTGGAGTATCAAGTAATTGTAAAAAGACTAGACATAGAAAGTCAGGTAATTTGATACTTTTTTTGGGGCACAAATATTTTCCATGCACTGTTTTTCTTTATCGGGTTATTTCTTGCGCTTCCCATATTGTGTGAGTGGTAGTTATTAGTTTATTAATTTTCGGTCTCCATGTACACCCTCCCTGCTCAGCATCATCTGTCAAACTCTTCAGTCAAGATATGCATTATCTGGTACCTGCTAAAGACGGCAAATATGTCAGTAAGAGAAGATGACAGAAAAGCTGAACCACCCCTTACCGATATTTCAAGCATAATGTATTGGTAGTGGGTTTGTGTCAGCCATCTTTAGATATTGTTTCCATGTCACCTTTGCACCATTTATAACATTTTTTATATATTTATAAATGTTTATACAGTAGTGTACTGTATACTGTAATACACAGAGGAAATCAGCTTGAATATACATTACTTACGTTTGCACACCGTAAATGCAGGTAATCATTTTTATTTATTCCAAATAAAGAAAAGGTCTAAAGGAAACTCCAGTTTGATAATTAATTTGCATATCTTGATTATTTCATCAAACTGGGCAACAAAATTTTCCACGGCTTCTACGTCTGCGCTTGCTGCCTCACCGCTGTTACCGCTGATGCAGGCTGAATCTCCGACAATACAAATTTATAGACAAAATATGTAGTCTTGGAGATTGCGAACGCTAGTGTAGTGAATACTGAGGGACTGTGGGAACGAGACAGACTGAGACAGAGTGATGCGAGATGAGATGCTTGACGCTGACACGCCGCGCTGCTGTTTCCACAACCGAAGTTCTCGTACAACGTACAATACCGACTGATCTGAGAGCTGGTCATTAGTCCAGGCGGTCATTAAACAGGTAGGTCGTTAAGTGAGGAGTGTCTACTCAATCACAAGCATCTCATTCACTTACACTGATAATCCACAAACACTCAATATTTCAGTAGTGCCTTAACAGGTAAAACGATTAGGTAAAGTAATTTAGTTAGTTTGTTTGTTTTAATGTTTTCCTGTCCTTGCTTGATAAAAAAATTATGTTTATGCTGTGTATTACACATACCGTGTATTAGAAAAACTTATGAAATCCAGAAATAGATAAAAAATTATGGGAAAAAAACCTAAAGAGTACTTATAATTTTAAAATTCAAATGTGTGCTTTGTAATTTTGTAACCCCAGAAACTGTCAGCTGATAAATGGAGAGTTTTTGGTAAGATATCCATTGCTGGTGTCTGAAGTGAATGAAATTGCTGTTTAGCAAATAATTATTAATTATAAACTGATGGTTTAAATTCTGTAGTGAGGATAAATGAATTAGAGAAAACTACTTATAGAAGGAATATATGCACCCCGTGTCTCTTTCAGAGTCTCAGCATAAGAACCGCAGTACCGACGGCCTGCAGGAGCTTTATCAAATGCTGGAGCAGGCGAGCTTGTCAGCCTTTGGAGAGCAGCGTCCCTTCAGCAAGCAGGAGTTTCGCCGCTCTTTCGTCAAGCGCTGCAAGAACCCAGTCATCAACGAAAAGCTGCATCATATCCGCATTCTACGCAGTACCCTTAAGGTAAAATACTGAGAGGCAATGGTACATAAAGCGCAATAATGCACAGACTTGTGGACAATGAACATTTTGCATCTGGACTGGAAAATGTTATCGATTTCTTGCTTTGCATATCGGAAAGTTTAAACTCTCCAAATGCAACATTGTCATTCAGTGAGAAATAGCTATAAACTTGTGCTTTATTTTAGACTACTGATAAATCGAAATAGACATGTGACCATTCAGGTACTCGTATTCTCTCAGGCCAAAGAGGGAGACCTGACAGCTGTTAATCAAGTGCTTGAGGACTCCGAATTGACTTCCAAGAAGTTCAGAGAATGGAAGCAAAGGCACCATGAGCTGTTTTTGGACATCTGTGAGTTCATCTCAAGCACTAAGGAGCCCCAAAATGGTGAAATATCTGCCCTGGCCACACCCCTCATAGGACACACCCATTCCTTCTTTGAGACACACGTTTGAAACACTGCAGTGATTGAAGCAATTCAGTCAACCGTCATGAACACAGTCTTTATCTCTACTGTGCTATACCCAACCAGCTCACTACAGCTTCATTCCGAAAGAGCTCACAGATGACAAAACCCTTTTTCAAATATAAATGTGGTATTGAAAGGAAATTACTGTGGTATATCTTTTAATAAAACACAAAAAACCTCAAATGTTAATTACTGAATGTTTAAATAGAAAGTATTATATTACAAACTAAACACAAGAAGACAAAACTAAATATTTCTTTTAGGCATTTGCTGTGCTGCAATTTATTTTACTTTTTCAAATTTCCTTTTTATGTCTTTATGTACCTTATTTAAAGTAAGTGTAATTCCAGTCACAAATGACATTTTCGTACTTTTTATTTATATCATTTGGATTTCCTTACCTTATTGTAAATCAGAGGGTAAATGTTATTATTTTTGAATGAATAAAAAGCATATTTGGTATATATATATAAAATGACATACACAACCAATGCATTTGTAGGATGTGACACTTCACACTCAGACATAGGGAATGCTGACCACGGTCATGGCATCTTTTATACTTTTTTGTTCATAATAATATAAGTATATAGTAAGGAAAGTTAGAGTAATTTTGTAACCCAGTAGTACAATGCTAATATTACATATGTATATATTCATCACTTTAAAGTACCAAAATATGGCATGACTGGGGTTTTAGATGTGGGAAAATGATTGTAACGAGCAGCTTGCTAACTTAAAACTGTGAAAAATCTTTGTGAATGCAATTGTATTTATCTACGAGATCTGAAAAAAAAAATATTTTAAAATCAATTACAAATGTCATAAGAATGTATTATATATACATACACACACACACAGAGTACCAGTTAATAGTGTGCGCACGCCAAGCTGCCTACAAAGGAGAGCGACAGAGTGTTGCATATGACCTGGCCGCCTCATGTAAACACAGTAGAGATGGTTTTGGAGGAGTTTGACCGGAGAGTGAAGGAAAAGCAGTCAATAAGCGCACAGCATATGTGGGACCTCCTTCAGGACAGCTGGAAATGCATCCCAGAAGACCATCTCATGAAACTGACGTAGACGAGAAAGTAGGGTCAGCCAGTCCATGGAGCAATTGGGGTTAAGGGCATCACTCTGCCGACCCAGGGATTTGAACTAGCAACCGTCCAACCCTCCAAGAGCTTCCTCCCCCAACATTTTTTTTTGCTCAATAATTTTTTTTGTCAGTGTATAATTCCATACATTTTATCTTATAGTTATAATGTATATTCTAAAATGTAGAGAACAGTACAGATAAACCTTTACAATCTTTTGACCAAAACTATATGTATGTGTGTGTGTGTTTTATATATACAGGATGTCCATAAAGTCTCTCTACAATTTCAAAAATTTATTACAAAAGGCAAATGAAAAAACATAAGTGAAAATTACAAAATGAGACATATCTAAGTTTTTTTTGCCTCGTTTAATACACCTCTATATGGGCACCATTAGTTGCACGAAGCACATCAAGACGGTACTGGATTTTTTGCCATGTTTGCTGTAGCAAACCCTCATCAATGGTGGCCATGGCATCAGTGATCCTCTGCTTTAGACACAAATGCAATTTGATAAAAACCTTGATAACCACTGAGTACATAGAACAAATCTGATGAAAATCTCTCATCAATTGCCTTTGTAATACATTTTTGAAATTGTAAAGAGACCTTATGGACACCCTGTATTATGTCAGAAAAACTAAACGTCAACTCAAAACTAGAATCTGCTAGAAATAGACTTTCTTTTCTTGAAAAACTACAAATGTGCCATTATTATTAGGAATATAAAAGAGTCAGCACCGATAGCCAGACTAGATTTTAATATAGCTGGCCATGACAGTAATTCTTTACAATTTATAGATTTCGGGATAATTGACAAGTCCCCCAGAGGTGGGAACTGCTCTCTTAAATGGGAGACTTGGTATATTTTCATCCTAAATACAGTTGCATCTAATTGGGATGAATGGATACTTATCACAAAAAACAGGTAAGAGACATCAGTCCTTTGTATGTCACATGTCATGCATAATATTGGTTATTTTTTATTTTTATTAAGAGTGCGGTCTGGTGATGCCCTGTACGACACTTGTTATGCTACCATTGGCTGTACAGCAGGAGTGTCTTTTTTAAAAAATTGGAAGTGTACATTTTCAGTAGCAGAATGAAGAAGGCATTATGCCGAAACACAGAGACACTGAGTAATAAAACCGTATTATGCAACTTCTTTTGTTACTTGACATTCTTTTTTGCAGTCTAGCACTCTGATATGTGTAAAATCATTAGGAGTGAAGCACGTTTTTCTGTATTTTACATGCAGTTAAGCACAAAATTATGGCTGGAAATGGCCTAAGCATCTGACAAAAGATGGTCAGACATTGCGCAAGAGATATAAATGAAAAAAAACTACTTTGATGTTTATATTACATTTTGGCATAGATTCAACAAGGTGTTTGAAATATTCGAGATTTTGGTCCATGTTGACATGATAGCATCACACAGTTGCTGCAGATTTGTCAGCTGCACCTTCGTGATTAGAATCTTCCATTCCACCACATCGTAGTGCTCTGTCGGATTGAGATCTGGTGACTGTGGAAGCAATCTGAACACAGTGAACTCACTGTCATATTCAATAAAATAATGATATGAGTTTTGTGACATGGCACGTTATCCTGCTGGAAGTAGCTATTAGCAGCTGTGTACACTGTGGTCATAAAGGGATGGACATGGTCAGCTACAACACTCAGGTAGGTGCCAAAAAATATCCCCCATACCATTATACTACCACCAGCCTGGATTGTTGATACAAGACTGGATGGAACCATGCTTTGATGTTTACACTAAATTATGACCCTAACATCTGAATTTCATAGCAGAAATCAAGACACATCTCATCAGGCAATGTTTGTCCAGTTTTCCATTGCCCAATTTAGGTGAGCCTGTGCCCACTGTAGTCTCAGTTTCCTGTTCCTAGCTAACAGGAACGGCACCCAGTGTGGTTGTCTGCTGTGGTAGCCCATCTGCTTCAACGTCCAATGTGTTTTGCATTCAGAAATCTCTTCTTTGCACACCTTGGGTTTAACGAGTGGTTATTTGTGCTACTGTTACGTTTCTATCAGAATGAGCCAGTCTGGCGATTCTTTTCTGACCTCTGCCATCATTAAAGTATTAATGCCCAGCAAACCGCCACTCACTGGATGTTTTTTTCTTTTTTTGGCCCATTCTCTGTAAACCCTAAAGATAGTTATGCATGAAAATCCCAATAGATCAGCAGTTTTTGAAATGTCCACAAACACTCTAAGAGTCCTAAACTGACTTTACGTCAAGCTTTATGTTACTTTCTCATGCTTGTCGTTGTTACCAATATCTAACTTAAGGTGAATATGTTGTTAATTTTCACTTATTGTTAACAGAGATACTAACCATTCCAAAAATGGGTTGGCAGTGTATTGCATGTTAAGGAATGAATGACTCTCTATATCCCCATGCCATATCAGCCTCAGAGTCCATTTGATATATGTATGTTTTTTTTGGGGGGGGGGGGGCTGTGGTTTTATTTGTGTTTTATTAATTAGGATATTTACATGTTTTTTTTTTAATTCTAATTCCAATGTCTGAATATTCTTAAGAATTAAAAGTTCATTGTGTTGTTGCAATATTATGTTATTATATTATCATCATATCAGTGGAATAAAATGATCCTAAAGTGACAATAATACCTAGTTATACCTAATAATATAAATTATTTCTGGGACAATATATCGTCCAACAAAAGTACTTATCATGACAGGCCTAGCGAGCATTCAGTTTTTCATCACAGATATGTGCTTGTTTAAGGTATTACCCTACACCCTCTACACCCTCTTAGATTCTGGTTCTTATAGAATAAAATAGAATAGAATAGAATCTTTTTATTGTCATTGTCCAAAGTACAATGAGTTGCTGTTTGGGGCAAGCCAGCAGATGTACATAAGGAGGGGGAACAAGTCAACAGTACAGAAGGAATTACAATAAACAATAATATAATATAATGTGCTATTGTAAAAAAGTGAAGGAGTCACTTTATAATTTGGGTTGCCTGTGGTGTCTGAATGTGATTGTGTTTCGTACTCTGTTTGTCTGGTGGTAATGGTGGCATATGAATGGTAGCACATTACCTTTGCATGGACTACATTTCCCATCATCCCCTGCCAACACACACTCACAAAAACAGCAAATTTCTACATGGTAGTTTACGGCTAAGCTTATTTACATCAACAACTTCGCGAACAGTGAGGTACCCACTGCTTCAGCTTCATCCACCTTCCATAGAACCACACACAAACTCACACACTGTTTGCTGCTTTCTCTGGTCCCCTTGGCATAATGGTTCCCTGTGGAAGCGTGCGCCACAGTGGGAAGGTTCCCTTATTGCCAATTGTGGAACGAGGGAAGGAGATGATTTGGCACGGTGGGGGGGGAGTGAGGTCATGTGTATTATTATTTTGTTATGCAATGTTTGGTGTGTTGTTTGAAATGTCAGGGAGTGTATGTGGTTAATGTCCAGCTATTCTGTTTTGTTGGGTAGTGAAAGAAGGTATTGTAAGTTGTAGTCCTGAAGTACTCCATTCTGTTTCCCCCTGTATTTTTGGCCTGTCCCAATCAACCTATTGGGAACCGGTGCTCTATGAGGAACATGTTTTTGTCACTAAACTACTACAATCATATGAGTCCTTGGTAACCATTTGGTGACACACACTTATACCCTCCACTGGTTTGAATTGGTGGAAAGTTCACGTTCAGAAAGTACAAATCCAGACCAAGATTTTGTTACTGGTTTGGTCCTTGCAAGAAACTGGTTCATGTGGTAACACTGTTTGCTATGGTTAGCTAGTCTGCACATATAAGGGAATGTCATACTGGTGCTGCTGTTTTAATATATAGCCATTTCCATACCATAGTGACTGGTTTTCTCCAGAGGCCTTACTCGGATGTCACTGCTGTTTTGTCTTGGTTTCATTTGTTTCCTGTTACATTTTGCTTTTAGCTTGCTGTCATTTTTCTTTTATTAGTTTATTTTGTCCTGACCCGTATTAGGTCATTTTTGTCCAGACCGTTGGTTTTATTTTCTCCCAAGACCAGTTTTCTCTATGACATCTTTGATATTTGTGTTACCTCTGCCTTGGGTTTAGCTCGTGTGTGTGTGTGCGTGCGTGTGGCCACCCAACCATGCACCAGTTGTGTTTTAGCTGGCCTATTGTACCTGTTCATACCTTCGCATGGGGTAAAAATTGATCAGTCTGAATATATAACATGTTTCCATTTATGGAAGATGGGTAAATAAAAACAATCATTACCACAATCACCAACAGCTCATAAGCCATTTGGGTTGTGGGAGGAAACATACAAAACCTTCCCCACAAAGTTTGGTCCAGATTCTAACAACATAGTGTTACTCAACTACCACGGCTTCGTATGTGTATATAAAGAAACAGTGCATCAGCTGTGCAATTTTAAGTATTTATTGTAGAATAAGTAAGTGGGTTGCCATGGGAACATGACTGCTGAGAAATAGGACTGAGAGGAGTCTTTTTCTTTTATTAAATATTGGTTTCATTGTGCAGAAGATACACAGTATCTGCACAAACCACACTTGAAGTCTTGAAGTGAATTAAATTAAAGGCCTGATGAAGTAATACAGGTATATGTAAAAGCAGCATAATTTCCCTTTCCTGTGTCTGAATTAGTCATTTTATCTAAGTAGTCTTTTTTATATCAAATAAGGAAAACTAAAAAGCCAATGTCACAAATGCACATCTGATTTTCTCTTTCCCAAAGAATATTTCCAAGAGAAATATTATTGACCTCTGAAAAGTTGGAAGTGTGTGTCACCAAATGGTTACCAAGGACTCATATGATTGTAGTAGTTTAGTGACAAAAACATGTTCCTCATAGAGCACAGACTAACTTTCACGCCCTGCTCGCGCCATCTGTCCAGTCCTATGGTTTCCTCTCGGGCGTGGCCCTAAATGAGCCACAGCTGGTGCTTGTTAGCTTTACCTCTTGTTCTGCCCCTTCTTAGTGTTACCATAAATGTGACCTATGTATATATATATATATATAATATTACGTATTATAATTCTGCATGATAAATCATTAGTTGACAAAACATTATTTTTAATTGTATTTTCTTCAGAAACAAGTTTTATTTTTGAGGTCTCATGCACATACCGTTTCATCTGGCATTTATTGGCAACTTAAAAAAACACACACAAAGTGACTCGTTAAGGTGTCAAGTTTCTATCTTCAATACATTTCTGTGAATATTTTATTTATGTTTAGAACTTTAAACAAAATTTCAGCAATACTACATCATGTAATAAAATTCAATATATTAATAGAATTCAGTCCAATATATATGTTTGAGAAATGACAAGAACCTACGGTATGGGGCCTGCAAAGTCTCAACGAAAAGGGATTTTTATCATTTGCACAAGATGATTATGGTCTTCCATGAACATGGAACAGTGAACACAGCTCATAAAATTCTACTTCAATCTTAGAATTTCTTACATGACAAGAATTTCTTTCTTAGAATTCTTCTTTCTTCTCTAAAATTATTCATGAAAATATCAATAATGCACGCACTTTATTCACTGTTGTTGACAGACTGACAAAACCCTCAGTATTACATCCTCCTGAACTGTTATCCACTAAATCATGCAATGACTTTGTATTTTTTTTCACGGATAAAATGATGAGAATAAGACAGTCTGTAATTCCATCTCCGGCAAAATGTCGATGTCACCCATGCCTCTGCCTAAGACTGCTTTAGTTAACTTGGGACATTTTCAACTCCTAGACCATGAAACCTTGACAGAAATTGTTCAACACCTTAAGCCTACTACTACCTGCTGCCTCGACATTCTGCCTACAAGGTTCTTTAAGGATGTTTTTAACTGTATAGCATCAGATGTGCTACAAATAGTCAATAGTTCTCTTTAGTCAGGCCATTTTCCAAGTGCCCTGAAGATGGCAGTCATCAAGCCTTTCTTAAAAAAGCCCAACCTAGATCCTTCAGTAATAGGTAACTATAGGCTTATATCAAACTTACCCTTTTTAGGAAAGATCATTGAAAAGGTTGTTTTTCAGCAACTTAGTTCTTTCTTGGTGCAAAGCAATAACTTTAATGCTTTTCAGTCTGGATCTCGACCACAGCGCAAAGACTGCACTTGTAAAAGTCTTAAATGATATTCATCTAAGCAGCGATGAATCAAAAATCTTAGTGCTGGTTCTACTGGATCTCAGTGCTGGGTTTGACATGATGGACCATAATATACTGCTAGACAGGCTAGAAAAGTGGGTGGGACTTTCTGGTACCGTCTTAAATTAGTTTAAATCATATTTACAAGATAGGGACTATTTTATGTCAATAGGTAATTATGAATCTGAGCGAACAAAAATCACATGTAGCTTTCCTCAAGGGTCCATTCTTGGACCTCTTCTATTAAACATCTACATTCTCCCCCTTGCTCAGATTATGGAACATTATAACATCTCTTACCATAATTATGCAGATGACACACAACTCTACATTAGTGTCACCTTGTAACTATAGTTCCTTAGATTCGCTGAAGACATGCATTGAACAAATTAATGAATGGATGTGCCAGAATTTTCTACAACTGAACACAGAA
>JAAGVU020000038.1:2223176-2235933 GCA_011763525.2 Mormyrus iriodes | reverse complement strand
TTCCTGGTCGGAGGCAGCCAGGTGTTCATTTAAAATCTCCTGGTATTTCATGGAATCCATGATGCCACATACCCTAACAATGTTTCCAGAGCCTTTGGAGGAAAAACAGCCCCACATCACAGAACCTCCACCATATCGGACAGCTGGGACAAGGTTCTTTTCATTATAACCATCCTTCTTTTTACACCAAATCCAATTTGAGTGTTTATTGCCAAAAAGTCAAAGTTGTAGTTTAACATTTAAAACTCCAGGCACTTACATTTGTGTATAACTGACAGAAAAGGCTTTTTCCTGGCATACCTTCCAAATAATCTGTGGGCATGGAGATGCCATCTGTTGGTGGTGCTGGAGACTTTATCCCCCAGGATTTCACTTTTTCTTGCAATTCTCCCAACAGTGATTCTTGGAGATATTTTTGCCTCTCTTACCATTTTTCTCACTGTACATGAGGGTAAAATAAACTTGGGTCGTCTTCCAGGCAAGTTTATCACAGGTCCAGTTGATGACCACTTTTTTATTATTTCCCTAACTGTAGAGATGGGCATTTTCAGGCAAGTAGCTATTTTTTATAATCATTCCCTGAGTTATAAAGGGCAACATGCTTCTCCCTCATTTGGATTGAGTCTCTTTTCTTTGCCATGATGACAGTTGGCTAAGGGAATTTGGTTCTGTGTCTCCTCCCATTTGTATCTCAGTTAATCAGGAAGCCAGTGGTCTCAGCTGGTAAGTTCTTATACACTCCAATTAACTTAACAATGTCCAATTTAAATGGGAAACATGCTTCAATTACATTGTTTCACATTCATTTCCACGGGTGCCAACAATTGTGGCACATGTTTTTGTTAAGAATATTTATTTCTTGAGGGATTTGTTTTTCTTTGAATAAACTTGTTTCAATTAAAAGTCAGATTTTTCTAATTTTTTCAGTGCAAGATGAAGGTATTTCAGCAAACTGATTTTTTATCTAACCCTTCTTACTAATTTTTACAAGGGGTGTCAGTAATACTGGAGGGCACTGTATGTATATATATATATATAAAAGGAATTGTGAGCTTAGCCATGGATTGCTTCCTGACTTTGGTTCGAACTCAGGTTCCTACCCTAAAGCTTGTTTGTATTTTTTTGTTTTCATTCACTAGATTTAGCGTTTGTGCTTGCTGTCACTTGCCATCAATCATAACCAGACAGTTTATATACAAACTATATCAGAGGTGGGCAATCTTATCCATGAAGGACCATTGTGTATGCAGGTTTTCGCTGCAACTCCCTAATTAGATTACTAATTAGAGGACTGATTGGCTGAGGAGTCCTCACACCTGGGTTGGAACAGCTGACCTGAAGGTTCTCCCAAAAACCTGCATACACACTAGCCCTTTGCGGATAAGATTGGCCACCCCTGAACTGTATATTCATATCAGTGCAATATCTGTGATGTGATAATTACTTATATAGCATAAATCACATATAATCAACATCATCTAACATGATCTATTCATTATTCAATTAAAACATATGTTAGCTTTAAATTATCCAAAATGTGTACGGAACATTCTTATAAAAAAATCCAAATATTTATGCCAATGTACTGCAAGCTGTGGTTACTGAAGAATTAAAAATCGCAGGTGGAAAAAAATCTTGCTTGATGGAAGCGTATCCTCTCTGTTGTAGTGTTTCAGTTACAAGAAAAGTTACATGCTTACAATATATTGCAGTTTAAAAAAAGAGAACTTGTATGCAATAGTATGATGTAGTTAAACACGTAAAAATTGATATACTTATGTATAAATTTACAAAAATCATCAATTTCTGTTTTATGCCACTCAGCTTACCTAGCTCAATGGAAAAATATTGCTATAGGCAATAAACAAATGAGCCATTTACCTTTTGTTAATTATATGTAATATGTAATTAGTATTTTATTCATTCAAGAATTCATTGTGGTTCATTGATCAGTATCTAGAAGATAAAAGTCTCAAAGCTAAGGCTGTATACAGTTTAGCAAGATCCTGTCATAGCTACAATACCTTAT
This sequence comes from Mormyrus iriodes, assembly GCA_011763525.2. NCBI lineage: Eukaryota > Metazoa > Chordata > Actinopteri > Osteoglossiformes > Mormyridae > Mormyrus > Mormyrus iriodes. The sequence goes on along the minus strand of JAAGVU020000038.1, from coordinate 2,233,904 downwards.
TGCATATGAAGCTTTGAGTCAATATATTGAGAGATCTTTGTTATACAGCATCATATTTTCAGCTAAATACAGTATTAAAGTTTGTAGCAGTGTAAAACAAATGTCTAATCTAAATGAATTACAATTTTCAGAAATAAAAAGCACCTTAAATTATTTAATACATATGCATAAATATTTCTTACATAAAACAAATGACGGAAACACTGTATTAGCCGTAGCATTTTAGCCTCATACCTGCAGAGTTCTGAAATTGCGCTTAGTGAGTATGCATCCTGTAACCTATACACAGTGTACCCTACCTATGCATCTGATACATTCTGGGATCAGCTTCAGGTTGCTGAGGTTCTAGGCTCCTAGGTTATAAAACTGGATGAGCATAATGGGTAGAATAGAATAATGTAAAGTCAACAAGCAAATCTGAAATGTATGTAATAGGGTGAGCAAATAATCCATGTCAGGGAGGACACTTCAGGTTTTACAAAATATTTTAAAACTGAAAGGCTCCTGTGCTTGGCAAGTAGTTCATTTCTTCTTGTGCTTTGACTGGTTTGTTTCCTTGATTGAAAGACTCCAGCTGTTTCACATTAACATTAGTGACACATGCATGATTGTAGATTGTAGACACAGCAAGAACTCAGTGTTTAAGTGAAATCCAGGTCCTTTTAATTGAAATGATTTACAAATCCTGTCTTAGCTGAAAGCGTCCTCCCTGACATGGATTATCTGGTCACCCTAGTACTAAAATGATTGCAAAGGAACTAAAACACTTTAGCCTAGTTAAGCATTGTCTGTGTTGTGCAGTATTATTTTTTACTTACGAGAACTGGATCTCACAGTCTACATTACTAATTCAATATACAGTATATTCAGAAATGTTGAAATATCTCACTGCTGGATGGAAACAATAATGTAACACTAGAAGAAATTAGAAATGTGGAAATACATGCAATAGTTCATCTCTTAAATGTTTTAATGGTTGCTATTGTTCACTGAAAAAAATGTCAATTTTCATATAAAATATGCATTTTTTTTATTCAGTCCTGTGAAAACAAAAGTCATCTCTATTTTAATTAGTCATAAACACTACAGCTATTGTAAGTGAATTACTTAGAACTCCACTTATTTGTAGTTTGTTGTATTCACTGCCATGTAAAAAAGTACTGGTGCATTTTAGAGGAATGTTCTCTGGAAATGTTTCCAATAAGTAAGGAAAGAAGTGCTCTTTTACAGAATGTTTGTAATAATTGTGCATTGCATATAATTGCAGTCTTCACTAACACAAATCTGCATTTACAGATGTTACAGTATTTTAGTTACTGCTTATCTGTGTTCTTGATTTTATTGATGTGGTGCTAGAGTTTTTTCTTTAAATAACTGATTCTAAAAATTGTTTTAAAACATTTCATTTGCCTTTGTTATAGCTGCAACATAAGCCTGATTGAGTGTAACTTGCACAAAAATTGTGCTCCACTGTGACGTAAACATTATATTCTGTAGTGATAGGTTGTTCCTTACTGTCTCCACTGAAGAATCAAGTGTTTTTTACTGTGATGCCTCCATTTATACAGCCTCTCTTCCTTCTTCCCATCAAACCCGACACCTGACAATTGAGCAGCAAACAATTCATTCTAATGACACTATATGATGTCAATGAATCTAATGACATAATATAATGTAAAATAAACAAAATATTGTTTTTCAGAAGGAATTGTGCCATGTACAATTGCAAAACCAAATCAGGTGCTTGTTTTGGGGGCACATAATAGAACTGATTTTCTATCATTTCATTGTGTCAAAAAAATATACATGAGGGCCAAGTGGCCCAGGCAAAGGGAGAGCGGGATGCAAATATGAGTCCAAGAGGTTTATTGGCCAATGCACAGGTCAACTACAACAGAGGTTAGAAATAAGCCACGGCTACTGCCATCAGCAATGACACCAGGACCCAAAAACTGCCAATGACAACAACAGGACAAATGCTCCACTCACCAACCAGGGCCCAAGGACTCACATACAATATAAAGGGTAACAGGTGCAACTCATAAGGGCAATCAGGGCAGGTTAACTGGTGATTACGAGACACACTTGGGTAACAAAATAAGTAAGCCTGACAGTATGATACATTTCTTTACTTTTTATCTCTTTATTTAGTAACTAATGGATATATTTAGACAGTATTTTATGACAAACTGCATTTCTTTATCTCTATTCAGTCATATAAAACCAGTTTGAATGGGGTTTCACTGCCATTTTGCACTATGCACATAATGCAGGTGTGTATAAGATGAAAAAATAACGTCTTTTTCAAAGATGTTAATTGCTGTACTGTGATACGTGATATCACAAAACTACAATTATTCTTACTCAAATTATTTACTCAGTTATTCTTACTCAAAGAAAATTTCTTGATTATGTATAGAGATTGTAAACCAACATCATAAATAAAAAGGAAAAAAAACTGTACTATGAAATTACTTTCATGGTCTGTGTTCTCCAGCAGTTAGTACAATATATTATTGTATTGTATTAAACTGATGTTGTATTAAACTGCATAAATAATACATTTTGCAATTTTTGTTTAATATTCTCTATGTCAGGGGTCCCGAATCCTTGCCCTTTGGGATTGCTCAGTATAGAGTTTTCAAGCACTCTCTTGAATTTTTGGTAATACTATTTTTCCCAATTAAACTTCAAGTTTAGCACCAATATTGTTAACTGCTGCCCTGCCAGGAACTGGACTGGGGGCTTGGTGAGGCCTCGTTTCTGTTTTTGTGTATTGAGTATTTTGCATTGCTGCCACCTAATGCTATTGAGAATAAGTTTTGTTACTATTTGTATAGACCTAATAATCCCAGATTACTTATTATCTCTTTAGAACTTAATGCCTTAAACAATTCTGTATGCTGAAAAAATCACTTTATTATTAGCCCTACTTTGAGGTTTGTTGTATTAAACAAACTAGAATTTTTTTTAGATAATATGCATGCAGGATGTTAGGCAGCCAGCTGTCTGAGTTAAAACCTTTATGCATCTTTATTAGGCCAGATATATTTTGTGTCTTTATTGTGAGAGTGCTGCCTGTCATTCCAATCCTTTAAGTACTGAGGATTAGAAATTTCCATAGCAACAAAACGTGAGTATTACAAATTACAGATCTAAGAAATTGCATGTTATTCATAAGTTGCAAACAGCAATTTGGTTTTCCAATGTTCTGACATTAACCTTATTTTTTTTTGCTGATGTTCAGGTTATCGCCCAATGAAGAAGTTGTCTAGCCTGTATTCCATATCAGGCCTCGGATATAAAACAAATCTGTGTCAAGGCAGTGAGGCACCAATAAAGAAATGCTGCATATGACAGTACACAAAGAAAATCAGCCTACCATGCTCTGATCAAGAACGTTGGAACCTCCTGCCTAAAGCTGTACTATGGTCCATGCAGCCATCTTGTAAGCTCACCACTTGCATGACCAAGGGTAGAGAACTGCAAGTCTTAGCAAGGAGAACTAAAACTGCTGTTTGCGCATATGTGTTAAATACCTGTATCTAAGAAGTTTTTGTCTGTTGATTCAATGTTGTGTCATGCTGTGAATAGGACAAACAGGAAACAGTTGGACTAATGTGTATAAGAATGGTTTTCTGAATCTGAACGCAAACAATGAGTTAACTGACCTTCTATGTTAGACATGGACCATCCATAACAAAAACCAGATTTGATCACAAAGGGGATCATAATGATACTACGGTGAACACAGTGGTGTAGATGCCAAGTAAGCACCACTTGCTGATGAATTACATTTGGCGCACAATACAACTGCTAGCTAGACCACGGAACCTTTTTCCAGAATAACTTGCAAAACCCTTCTATGCAAGTTAAACTCCTATTCTTGGAAAAACTAATGTCATGTGCACAGTGAGGTCAGGAACATTGAGTCTAAAAAAAAACAATTTTCAAAAGGTCCCTGCAGTGACTTTTGGGAGTCAGAGGACCGTTAATAACTCTCATGATAACTGGGGTGTTAGGGAAGCTGTCTCGGTGAAGAAGGTGACCTTCCTGAGAATGCTTTAGGAGGAATCCAGATAGAAGGTAATGTTCGCATGCTAAGAAAACTGCAGGAAGAGCAGTTGTTTAAATAGCTGAAGTATGGGAGTTTTAGGAAGGTTTAGGGAATTATACTCATGTGGCTTTAAAGTGTGTTCAGCAATGGAGTGAAAGTATTGACTTTTCTGTTTTAATTCTAATATTTGATTGTTGATGGTTTTTTAACCACTGGTAAAAAGGGGGCAGATGGTATGTTACAACTACAGTGGGGTAACAAAGTCTGTGCAAGGATGTTGAGTGCAGTAGAAAATGGAGGAATATGAGGCATCGAGGCTATTAGTAATTAAGGGTGATATTGCTACTATTTGACAAGGATGTCATACTTATGGCCTCATTTGACCGTGAGACAAGGTGCACATTTGAGTGATTTGCTGCTCAGTATGAAGTGACATGGTCAGTTTCGGGGGTCAGTGGTAGGGGAGAAAGTTAATAGTCGGACAAGTATGAGTCTGAGGCTATCATTCTCTTCCGGAGAAGGAGGAGACTCAACCTAGCTATTTACAACTAGATCTCAGAAAACAATTCCGACATATACTCACTTCGCTAACTAATTAATCACCACCACCCAGCAGTCTTTTTCTGCTTATGTTAAAGATTTATTTTGTGCTAACTTGCCTGTTTAAATTTTCTTCAGCATCATTTGAAAACAGTTACACATGGTCATCCACATTTCGGCATTGGTGGCATGCATACATCTGTAACCAATGCTCTAATAATTCAGTTCCTACTGTAAGCTGGCAGTTTGCCAACTCACGCACCCACACGCACATGCACAACACACAAATCACCCCCCCCTCCCCCAGACTTAGTCCAATCCCTCAAGCAGATTCAGGTGGACTATCCTCACTTATACTTAGAACATGTATTGCTAAAGACATGCAGGGTGGTGACTCTCCCTGCAGCCATGGTGGAGGTAGGCCCAGATGAAGGGCTGCCCTTTGTTGGGAATGTGAATAAGTGATTGGGATGGGTAGGCCTATATGGTGCCAGGATCACCAAGTGTACCAAGCTCTGCATGCCATTTCCTGCCCCCAGTTAGCTCCCCTTTTAGGTAGTTTTAGGAAGTTTTATATCTTTATTATGTTCCTAATAATCAACAATAGATCATAAAGATTCATGTACTGCGCTTTGTAATTCTACCCAATGAAATTATTATATGTAGCTATCCCTAGAAACAATTGCCCCATTTTCTCTATAATTACCAACACTAACCTGGCTCTGTCCAGAGGATACAGATATTTTGTATCCTTGGTCTATAAATATGGTTTTGGTACACGCGGGGATGGGGTAGGGATGTTTTTGGTACACGTGGGGATGGGGTAGGGATGTTTTTGGTACACGCGGGGATGGGGTAGGGATGTTTTTGGTACACATGGGGATGGGGTAGGGATGTTTTTGGTACACGCGGGGATGGGGTAGGGATGTTTTTGGTACACGTGGGGATGGGTGGGGCCAGTTTTGGTATATGCGGGGATAGGGTAGGGATGGTTTTGGTACACGCAGGGATGGGGTAGGGATGGTTTTGGTACACGTAGGGATGGGGTAGGGATGGTTTTGGTACACGTGGGGATGGGGTAGGGATGGTTTTGGTACACGTGGGGATGGGGTAGGGATGGTTTTGGTACACGTGGGGATGGGGTGGCACAGTATTAGTACACGCAGTGAAGGGGTGGGGATGATTTTGCTACATGCGGAGATAGGGTGGCATGGTATTGGCACACACGGAGATGGGGTGGGGATGGTTTTGGTACAAGGGGGCATGGGGTGGCATGGTTTTGGTACATGCAAGGACGGATGGGATAGATATCATCCCCGTGCAGCTCTCTTATTCCTACTGATACTTCAGAAAGATGAACATCATGTTACTGGTGGCTTTGACAAAGTGCTTGTTTTTCTACTCATTAGAAAACATGAATTACTGCAACTCTCTACTAATCTTGCCACTTTGAACCATGTTCTTATATTTTATTTCAATGCCGCCAACATTTTTTAATCTCCATGGGACTGGAACTGTGACACAAGTATACAGGGCAATGCATCGTTTTTAGTGGTTGTGAATATGCAGTTTTCTAAATGCCCTGACTCTGAACCCCTGTGACCAAACATAGGACACGCAGGTATAGAAAATGCATGGATAGATGGCAGGACATATACACACATTGCAGCTATAATATTAATTCAACTCTGTTTATTTTTATATAGTGCCTTTCTCAACAGAGTCGCCCCAAGGCACTTTACATGGTATTATATGATGGCTTTACATGATATTAAGAGAGTAATATGAAACAGGGAAAAGGAATGATATTAGTTAAATTTATTTAATGTATTAGTTAAAATTACTCCCAAGTAAGGAGATAAAAAACCTCTGGGGTCCAAGGTCAACTGGCTGCCCAACCCCCCTGGGCATGCTAACATTATTGAAACAGAAAAGAGTGGGCTTGCTTGCTAAAAGCAAGATGTAAACTGCGATCTGAAGTCCAACAATGAGTCTGTTCTCCATGCCGACCTGTGTAGGATAGCAGACTGGAGGTTGCACACATGATGTTACAGTTTGTAAGTCACATCCACAATATCACCCATCCATGGGACCGAACCAGGACTACAGCTCAGATGGTGCCCTCCCCGGGCACCACCTGGACATGTGGGAAGGCAAAGAGCATAGATGATCAGAATATGCATTGATATATTAATGGATATAGTAGATAAAAATGGCATGTACAGCAGCACCAGAAGCCATAGTTACTGTGTGTTATAAGTTGTGGGTAAGCTAAACTAGAGTAATATGTCTTCAGTAGAGATTTATAGACTGAATTGAACCAACTGTCACTTTATTTATATGTGGAACAACAAGGAAACCTGTGATCTGAGTGGACAATGCGGCTTGTAAACTTGAAGAAACTCCATCAGGTAAGCAGGTGCTAGACCTTTAAGTGCCTTATATGTAAGTAGGAGTACTTTGAAGTCAGTCCTGAACCTAACAGGAAGCCAATGCAGGGAACTAGGAACAGGGGTTATGTGTTCAAACTTCTTGCTCCTGGTGACGATTCAAGCCGCAGCACTTTGAATATGCTGCAAAGTGTTTAATGTGCAGTGTGTGCTCCCGGATAACAGAGCATTACAGTAGTCTAACCTACTATATACAAAGGCATGTATCAATTTCTCTGTGTCTCTATGCGATGTTGTGTAGCTGTAGGAAGCATACCATTCAATACAATTTGAAAGAGAGGTTTATATCTAAGATGACACCTAGATTACAAGCTAAGGGAAAAGTTCAGCCCTTTGGAGTGGAATGCAGAGATTATGGCATTCCTATCTGTGGACTTGCTGCGAAACAACAGAACCTCAGTTTTCTGAGTGTTTAATAATAATAAGTTTTCAGTCATCCAGGTCATGACTTAGCTAGAGTGACAATAGGTGCGGAGTCGTTAGGCGTAACTGAAATGTATATTTGGGTGTTGTCGGCATAGCAATAATAATTAACATTATGTTTTCTCATTGTTTTACCTAATGGCAGCATGTAGAAAGAAAACTAAAGGACCAAGCACTGATCCCTGTGGCACTCCATATGTGACTGGTGACATAGACAGCAGAATATAATTATTTGACACCTGAACATATTGATAACAATTAGTCAAATACGATTTACACCACTTCAACACCATTGCACAGAACCCGGCCTCAGATTTGAGTCTTTGTAATTGGGTAAAATAGTCAAGCATGTCAAAGGCTGCACTAAGGTCCAGAAGCATTAGCACAGTTGCACTGTCATCATCAGTTGCCATTGCTATGTCATTTATGACTTTAGTTAAAGCAGTTTCAGTGCTGTGTCCTGGACCAAAGCCTGACTGGAAACTATCCAGTATGTTGTGTGTCTTCAAGTATGACTGAAGTTGAACAGCCACTATCTTCTCCAGAACTTTTGACAAGAATTGTACATTAGAGACAGGTCTGCAATTGCTGCGCTCCTGTGGATCCAAACTTGGTTTCTTCAGTATTGGTCTGATTACTGCTGCATTCAGTTAGTCAGGCATGTCGCCTGAAGACAGGGATGCATTCATTATGGCAGTTATAAATCTTGCCAGAGATTCTTTAAGAAGCTTAGTGGGGATTGGGCCATGGACATGTAGTCGATTTGGTTTTATTTATAATAATTCTTAACTCTTCTTCATTAATTAATTCAAAAACATTAAGGGCGTGTTCACGTTCCGCTTGCATTGGAGTTAATTGTGGGCCATTTGAACATGTTTGAAGCCTAAGGTTTGTAATTTTATCATTAAAGTAGTTCATAAAATGTTCACTACTGAAATTACTCGGTGGCAGAGGTTCAGTCTTATTTGTTAGCTATTTGATGAGCTATCGTTTTAAAAAGGTAGCGAGGGTTATTTCAGTTGTGATCAATAAGGTTGGAGTAATTGGCTGAACGTGCCCTATAAAGGGCTCGCGTGTATTGTTGCAAGCTGTTGGACCATGCTAACTTGAACACTTCTAAACCCATGGATTTCCATTTGCGCTCCAATCTGCAGCACTCCTGTTTGTAAGAGCGTGTGTGATCATTAAACCATAGGGAGTGTCTGGTGGTTTTTACCACTTTATTTTTCAAAGGTGCTGTTTCATCTAAAATCTGACTGGCTACTGTATTGATCTCATGGGTACGATTGATCTCAATCGTAGGGAGTTTATATCATTTAGGTGATGTGTCGTAATAATCTTCAACGCCATAGTCAATCGCAAAGTTGATTAGAAAATGGTCAGAGAAAGACTTATTCAATGGACAGACCAATACATGATGAACATAAACTGCGTGAGTGATAGTCAAGTCTAGTGTATGATTGTAAACATGCATGCATATTGAATACATGTATATTGAAATCTCCAAGTATTACAATATTCTCTAAGTTGATAACCAAGTCAGAGAGAAGTTCCCTGAATTATGTCAGAAATTAAGTATATCATCCTGGCGGTCTGTACATTATAAGGGTATAAATGGGTAGGTCATTTACCATGTGAATTAGCATTGCTTCAAATGTTGTAAAGTCTTTTATGATTTTGGGTTCAATTTTTAACAGCGAGTTAAAAATAGCTGTCAGGCCACCTCCACGTCCCGAGCCACGTGGTTTCTGTGCAGAACTCAAGCCATCAGGTCAAGCTTCAACAAGAGGAATAGTGTCTGTGGGTCTGAGCCAGGTTTCTGTTAAAAAGCACAGGTTTGCACCAGTGTCAAGAACCATGTTACTGACAAGAAGTGATTTACTTCCTAAAGAGCGGGCGTTTAATAGTGCACATTTTATGGTTGGTTATGTTGTGGCTCATTTAATCTTATTAGTGGAATTGATATTTTATCATTTTAACATATTTTATTTATAAGTTATCCACACAGGAGCCCCAGTAGAGCGTTTAGGCCCACGTCTTGGTCTAATAATACTTGCTATGTTCTTTCTAGGCTCACTTAACTTTGATTCTAAATAGTTAGGGGATGCCGTATTATGGAGCACCTGGGTCAAGGCCAAACATGATCTAAAGGCGGGAGAATAATCAACCTTTGATTTAAGATCGCAAGGCTGAGGCCTGGGTGGTGCTCTCAGTCATGTTAGTCATGAGGGCTAGTACTATGCTTTGTTACCTTTCTTACACTGTGGTATAGAAAGACAAAATGAAATATAATAGATTGACGCGCATTTTATTGTTAAGTTATTGCCATATCGTTTTCAAAGCTTCCTCCAATGCCTTGTCTGCCATGGATGTGTTGCATTCATTAGCTAAAGTCTCTTTGTATTCTTTACAACCCTACATAATAAGCGATTACTCAGAAGCATGGGAATATACAACATACAGTATTTGTTGGTCATTTTTTGCAACTAAATCAAGAGTTTGGTATTTTTCTAAGAGTCCTTTTAGCTCTTAAACTTAGACATGAATGCCATCTGACATGAGTCATGCCATATGGCATGCACCTGTCCAACCAGACAAAGCCAAGATTCTGCAAATTGAAAATACCGGATATCATTTAGTGTGCTTATCATGAGGCCCGGCTCCATGGGGGGGCCAGGTGGGCCTGACTCCCCCAATCACAAGGCTGGTCAGCCTAAGAGGGAGAGTGAAAGGAAATTTATGTTATTATTGCAAGGATATATGTTTATAGTTATTTTTTATTATGAATCAGTGCAGAGACCTGTGAAATGTGATGTTTTTATGTGACCCATAGTTTACTAAGCGACTTCGCGCTTCTTTTCTATAAAGCACATTACAACAATTTGTAATTGTGGTTTGCACAACTTTGGGCTTGATTCTAAAGTGTAGTTGGAGACACACACACACACACCTGTACTCATATCCTTCTGGGGACCGTCCATTCATTCCCATGGGCAAAACCCTAATCCCGACAATGACAACCTTAACCCCTACCCAACCCTAACCCTAACCATAAGAAACAAAACAAAACACTCTTGGGGCATTTTTTGATAGCAGTCACAGATTTTTATAAAATTGAATGGCTTTGGTTACAGAATAATTTCTAAACTACTGAAGGTTCCAGTGAGCACTTTTGGGGACGTAATCCGGAAGTGGAAAGAACATCATTTCACCACAAACCGGCCACGACCAGGTGCTCCCCGCAAGATTTCAGACAGA
>JAAGVU020000038.1:2204072-2223076 GCA_011763525.2 Mormyrus iriodes | reverse complement strand
TCATGTCAATAGCACCATTAGAAATATATTTACTTAGAAAATTTGTGATGTGTTCAATACTTATTTTCCCCGCTGTATATATATGTATATATATGTATGTATGTATATGTATATGCACACAAATCTCCCTGCCCCACCCTGTCTGTTACAGAGAGCTCAAGTCGGGTACAGTTTAGGTCGTAAATTACATTAATCTCCCAGGCCAATCACAACTGTGTGACTACAGCTCCCCCTGCTGGCCCAAAGAGATTTAGCAAAAATACGGTATAGAAGATTAAGGTAGAGAGTTCAGGAATATGTTGAAATAAAAGAAATCCCATGAGCTGAACAAGCTGTGTTTGCTATTTAAGCAACTTCACTGCAGAGCTTACCGCTCAATTCTGTGCTTTTTCATTCGAGTCTTTGTGCATCTGACCTTTTCAGTTGTCCCAGGAAGTCAACATAAAGGGGGCAACATAGTTGATACAGCAAAGGACCAAGCATGTGGTGTGGAATCAGAGCAGTTCAAAGCTGCTCTGGCCAAGCAGGGTGCATTGCTGTGTTGTCCAGGATAGCAAACAGCAGCAATTCCAGCAACTGTCTGAGGCTGGTACCCAGCTTATTAGAAGGATTTGTAACTTTCAGGTTTTGCTGATCAAACACTCTGCTATGGCTGCTGGCTCTGGACAGTTCACTGACTTCACACAGCACTTTGCTGCACCCCAGCCCCCTATGGTCACGCCCAAACAGTATGAGTCATCTAGACCATTATATGTTTTCCTCCTCCAGTGCTTGCTTGTGTTCATTAATCAGCTCTATCAGGAAAAAACCTAAAGTATTCTACATTTGACTACTCACTGGTACAGTTTTACGTCACTGCAGTTTGGAAGCAGCTGGAACACAAAACAGAAAACCTTGACCTAATCTTACGTTTCCAACACTTTTCTCAAACTCCTTCTTTGATCATGTTAATTGCCAAGTCAAACTGCTCGCTCTCTACTAGGGACAGCAATCAGCAGCCAGTTAATAATGATACTTCATTGGTGCCAGTGGAGAAATTCTCTTTTTCCCTACCACATCTTGCTCTCCATGAGAAACATAAAGGTGAGAGCAAGCTTGGCATTCACAGCACAGGGTCAGCCACTGCTGGCACTCGGGGTTAAGGGTCTTGCTCAAAGGCCCATTGCCATGTCACTATTCTGCCAAGGCCGAGCTCAAGCTGGCAACCTTCAGATTACAGGAACAGAGGCTCAGTCCACTGAGCCACATGCCACCCCCCATGCTGCCAAGTTTTATACTCTTGCTTTTGGGAGTGAGTGGAACAGCTATTCCTCATTAACTCCCACTGTTTCTCCTGTTTCCTAAAAGAGGAGATTGCATATCCTTATGAAGGAGGGGATCCCCCATTTGGATATTTTGATGTGCAAGCACTGGTCGGAGGCTGACCAGCCCCTTATACTCTGATTCAGATAGATAAAAGTCCTTTAACATCTGCAGTTTCTGCACACAAATAACTTCACAGAAAGGGCCTCACAATGGAAGAAAGTGGTAAACCATGAGCCAGCAATGGGTTGGTGCCCCATCCTGGGTTGTTCTCTGTCCCTCAGTTCAGGACCCTCCACGACCCTGAATAGGATAACCAGCTACAGAAAATGGATGGATGGATAATACATGTGACCTTGCACAGATGTCTTTCCAGTTAGAGTATGAGTATTACATGGTTTGATGTAAATTGTGTACGTTGGGCAGACGCATGTGTGCTATCAGGGTAGAGAACCCAGAGGAAACCTACAGGATACAGGGGGAACACAAACACACAGAGGCATACCTCATACCAGAGGCATAATGCAAACCCCCGTAGTGTGAGGCAACAGCATTACTCACACAGCACGGCACCCACATTCATACCTACTGTACATGAACGTTTCCGATGACATAATACAGCATGAGAAAACAGAAGACACGCATACAATTGGTAAACGCCATTGTTTTAGCTATGTTTATATTTCCTGTATTTTACTCAGTAAATGATTAAATGCTGCTTTGAATATGTGTGGGTTGTGATTGAATAGTGAAGTGATTAAAGGGGCCCTATTATGTTCATTTTCACTGTTCATAATTTGGGGGTCTACTAGAATAGATTTATATGCTTTAATGTTCCAAAACCACATTATTTTTCTCATACTGTACATTTCTATTCAATTTGTCTATAACACTCTGTTAGAGCTTTAAGCCCCACCCTCGATGAGCCCAATGTGCTCTGATTAGTCAGTTTCTCCGATTAGTGGACTTGCTCTATACATTCCATCCCTGTCAGAAAAAGTTGCTGCGCAGACTGCAGGTTGTGTGAGGGCATGTCAAGCTTGCAGGTAGGCGGTCAATAAGGAATGTGTTGCGAGGTGACCTCACCATGTCACGGAAGTAAGGGCTGAAATTCCAAAAAAGTTTCAGGCAGATTAGAGTGATTTCTGTGGTGAAAGTTATTCCTTTTGCCGTGTACTTTGGGCCTTAAAACTTTGCAGACTGTTTACTCGCACATAAAGCTATAGATCACACTAAAGGAAAGGGAAAAACTGGAAAAGCTGATATGGCACCTATACATTTTTTCTGTTTCAAAATAAAAGGGATCAACTAAAACTGCTATTCAATGGATTAATGGAGGCATAAGGTCTGACATGTCAGATTTTTTTCAGGACCGGTCCCTGCCTTATCCTGTGCTGTTCGTCGTTCTCCTATTTGGCCAGTGGGTCTCGCTGATCATTCCGTTTTGTTCCCTGTGTTCCCCTAGATTTATACCCACAGCCCTCACAATTTTCCTTGTTCCATGGACTGAGCATGTGACTGCAAACCATGCACCCCATGCCATCACAAGTTTAAGGCTGGCTGGACATTTTGGGAATTTGTGCCCCAGAACTATATTTTTGTAAACCTCACATTAAATTATGCACCTTGTGTCATTGTTCCTAGTTGACCCTGCTTGTGCCCAGTTTATATGTGTGTCCTGTATTCCTGGTATTTCCTGTGTTCCTTGAATCTCTGTGTACCTAGCACTGGGCTCATCGGGGGTGGGGCTTAAATCATGTTGGTGGATAATGGCCCACACCTGTCTCTTGTTGAAATATGTGAAATATGAACTATGTACCTGCTCATGCCCTGTTCCTCTGTCAGCGATTGATTGTGTTTCCTGAATGTGCGTGATGTTGGTTAGATGTTCCCCGCTGTAAGCCCTGTCCTACGTCTGTGTCCTCATGTATAGTTTTTGCCGTTGTTAGTGTTTATACAGTTTACCTGCCCTTTTTTACACCCCTGGTGGTCACTTTTTTCCTGAGTGTTTATGTTTTTGAGAATAACATTCCCTAAACTCCAAAGCTGCCGATGGACCGTGACTCATGCCCCGATGTAATAGAGTTATTTTTCAGTATTATTTCAAACTTCTATTTTTTGAACACACATAATATACAGATTCATGGCTTTTCATCATCAGTTTCATCTATAGATTTAGTCTTAGTTTTAGTCAACATTCTGATTTTAAAAATATAAAATACATTACCCATTTATGTACTGTATATCTGTCAGTTTTCAAAAGTAATTTTGATCTTTCTTTTAGTTCAAAGACAAAATGAATAATTTTACACTGAAAAATACAACATGAATTTCCATATTTATTTATTTTAAAAAATCAAGCCTTAAAATCACCTTGTCTTAAATCTTTCATCAATCAATACATCAAAATGTTCTTTTCTTACAAGTGTACAGGTAGAGGTTTTATATAAAACAGTTATGTCTAGCACAAAGTAGGAAAATCCTCTTAAGCAAGATCAATTATTTATAGTACAACAATATTATATGATGATAAAAACAACTTTTGAATAATTGGAAACACAGTTGTCTTTGAATGAATGAACCAACAAAACAAAACACAAACAGGATCTCAAGATTTGCTTCTTACCGCTGAGGAATAATAATATCAAACACTTGGCATGCTTGTAACAGTGATATTTAGCAGTGTACAGTGCAATAGAAAAGGAACTATTTTTTCTTAGGAACACTGAGAATGACAGCAAGTATGAAAAATGTAATGGTTTTTTGGTGGACCGTAGTAATTGAGGAACAGTCCTACTAATTCATGGGATTTAGGTACTTACCACTCTAGATCATTATAGAACCACTGCTCTCAAGATGTAGGAAACAGCAGTGAAAAGGGGGGATCATTAAGGAGCATTGGCACTTTAATGTATGGGCTTCCCTGAGTAGCAGCCCAGGGGCCTCACAAAAAAGGGGTTCCAAAAAGGGCTCCCCCATTATCAACTTAAACCGTTGCGACCCCAACCGCCTCCCCGACTGATGATTTTTACTGTCGTAAAGGGGCCTTTGACCATGTTAATGTACATCTGTTAAGGAAGGATATACATATAAGCTGTAGCAGATGACTTGCCAGGTAAGTGTTCAAATCTGAAATTTGACTTTATTGCAAATAAATATCCCAAAACTATGTTTACAAAAAAGGCATTACATTATTAGCTAAAATATACCAAATTTCAGCTATTTTTATGCTCGATATTGTCATTAAATTATGGTGTTTCATATGTCATCTTTTCATTTTGTAAAATATATAAATAACTAATTTTCTGAAAAGGACAAATGGATGGGTAAGTACTTTTTCGGGGCACTAACTAAATCTTTACAGAATTCAAAATTTCTGCTGACCAGTCACAGTGTCCCTTCTCAATTGTTCTGCAATTTTATCCTATAAACAAACCAATAAGTAAGTTGTAAATCTTTAAAATATGGATATGGATTTGAAAACATATAGATACAGGATGAATCTGCTTTGACAAAAATGAATGAATAATATAAAAAATGTCCTGAATCTGTGCTTCCATCAAAGCTGTCGTTTCTATAAATCACAGCTTTGTACTTCAATGCATTATTAGTTTACATTTCATAATTTACAATTTTTACAAATTAAAATTTTGTGTATAATATAAGAGGTCTGACAAGTACATAAGACAGAAACAGTCAGCCTGTGAGTAACAGGGAAAATATTACATCTCTCCTGTCACTTCTGACATATTTCCTGTCAATTGTTTCTAATGTATGTAGAAGGTAACACTTGATTAGGGGAAACTGGCTGGGTTAAAGGGTTGTCCAATGTGATAGATACTCAACACATCACAACTATACAATTTAAGGTACGCGTTTCATCTAAGTTGTAAAGTGCATCTTTGCACATGCTGACAAAAATGTTCACATCTTTTATGTTTAGTTGTTCCAAACCTTTAATGATGATTTTATCTTCTAGTAATCTTAATAAAACAGCTAGGTTCCAAACCTGTAAAAATGATCAGTCCAATAGTTAAAACAGTAAAGCCTAGAAGATTACACATAAAATTGGAAAAGACACCACCATATACAGAACAGAAAAAAACAGCCTTAAAGCTTTGCCAAACTTATTTTGTGTTTAAATTTATAGTTTGTATTGAAATAAGAGAGTCTGCCTGGCATGGAACAAGATTTTTTGTCTTCACCAAAAATATGTATTCAAAAACAAAATGGCACAAGCACCACAAATAATTTGCAAAATTTCCAATAGTGCACAGGTAACTTCAATCTACTATGTTATTTGTAGCAATGCAAGCTTTACACAAATTTTCGCCATTATTTTTTACATGAGTTAAATTCACTCCATCTATCGATATATTGACATTAATGTTAAACATTATCATTTTTAACACTTGCTCTTCAAGGTCTTATTATTTACAGGATTTTAAGGATATGTTATCATTATCATACACATTGGAGGTGTGAAAATCATACTTAATAGGATTTCAGGCTTAACTTCAGCCTTTTAATAGGCTTCTGTAAAAAATGTACTGTTTAAAGTGTTAACTCATAACCAAATGGTATGCCTAAAAATTATATATATGAACAATAATATCTTCATCCATTTCTGTATACTATTATCCATATACCCACAATACTTTTTAAAAATCATCAATTGTGATAACTGAAAACAGCTGAAAATAACTTAAGCAGTTTGTCTGAGTTTAGGCATCATCCTAGAACAAAAAAGGTAAAAAAACAGTACAACAAAAGACAAAATTGTCTAAAAACAGGCTGACTGGTGAAAAGGAGACAACATGACATTTTGCCACTGTTACCTCCCTATTTCCACTTGTTTGATAAAGTGAACATTGGTGGCACTGTCAGCGAGTTCCAAGTACTGCTCCACTGATAGCACAAAGTAGGCTTCATAGCCTAAGACACGGCCAGTTGTTATCAGCTGCTGCCTCTCTCCTTCGGTCCAGGCCCTGGTTCCCTCCTCACCCTCCTGCACCTTCTTCTGCTCTTGTGCCCATGCCATCCTCTCAGCCCTCTGGTGGGCCATCTCAAGCACGTGGGCTTTCTCCTCCTCCACCGAGGCCCCGTAGCGGATGTTAAAGCACAAAGCACCATGCTGCAGCCTAATGTCAGCAAAACGCCTAGTCCTGCCAGCCACCACTGAAGTCATCTGCGAAACGGTGACATTGACACCATTCTCTAGGATTCTGGCACCACTGCCATCAGCCATTACTACCAGGTCACTCTCCAGGGGGCCAGATTTGACGAAATAATGAGTATCACAGCCCTCAACTGTGAAATGCATGCCAGCCAGATGGACGGCATTGTTGAGAATGGCAGCGATACGCCGACTGTCCTCACTGGCCACTCCAATAATGTCTGTGGTGACAACATCATTCTTAATAGCAAACTTTACACCTTTCCCAAACATGGATGACAAGGCAGAGAAACAAGGCCTTCCCTGGCATCCCTCAAGCAGGCTATGGCTATGGCTCATAGGTAGTCGCTCCAGAGAAATGAAGTTTCTCAGTTGTTTCTGTAGCTCACACTGAATACCCAGCACTGCCTGTTGAATGGAAGGACAGAGATTAGTTTCAGATGTCTTACACCAGTGTTTCCCAGAAACGGTCCTCGGAGACCCTACAGTCGTTCCATGTTTTTACTCGGGAGGGAGCAAAAATACGGTCTGTCTGGTAGGAAGCTTTGAGAGAGCAAAAACGTGGACCACCTGTGGGTCCCTGAGGACCAGGTTCTAAAATACTGCCTTAGATGAAAAAAAGTAATGACCAAAGCAGATTGTACTCACCTTGCTGGGGTCCCAGTCCTGTGTTTTAGTTTGGGTCTTCATTAGCTCATAGGTTTGCTCTGTGCTCTGCACATCTGGCTTAGGAAAACCAGGCACAACATTGTGTAGCTGAAAGCCAAACAGATCCAACCAGCTGCCTATACCTAATAATAAAGAATGATGAAGATTGTTCACAAAGTAGCATATATGTATGGAAGCTGAATACAAGCAGAAAGTAAAACGTCTCTTGATACTTTATTAGTAAAATGTAGTAAATAGTACAAAGTCACAAAGTGCCTATAAAACATATTCCATGTTTTTTGTATTTTATTGCTTTATAACATCGAATCACAGTGGGATGTATTAGGCCTTTTTTTGACACTACTCAGAAGAAAAAGATTCTTTAATATGAAAATGAACTCAACATAGCCTGAGAATTTTTGAAGGATGGGAACTAATTGCAGTGGCCAGATGTACAAAGCTGATAGAGACCTATCTGCACAGACACAGGGCTGTAATAGCTGCCAAAGGTAGTTCTAAATACTGATGCAATCAATTGTTTATTTTTTATATTTGCAATTATTTTAGATCATGTCGTAGAGATTTGTTTTCAATTTGACATCAAAGAATCTTTTTTCAGTACATTTTGTCAGTACACACACATCCATTGAGTATGTATATGTCCTGAAAAAAATGTGTGTATATTATTTTCTTTGTTTTGCATCTTACCTGTCGTGAATTGACTGACATCCGGAATATGTGCAAATGGATAATTGTTTTGAAAATTATACAGGTTGAAAGGCTTTGGGTTAGTGCTAAGCTCACTCCACAAGTTGTAGTTTGGGGTGGTCCATCGGCCAGCAACTACATCATAGTCCCTTCTCCCAAGGTGTACCAGTTTAGTAAGAGGATCGTACAGCCCACCATGGAAACTAATGATCAGTTGAAAAGATGGATTGGAGTCATGATATATATCACCATATGGAGTGTACAGAATTTCCTTAACTATTTGCCCATGGTTGTTAAAAATAGCTAGAGGAGTCCCAGAATTGTCACACGCAACATAGTATTCCTCTCCACTGCTGAGCTCCATAGCTATTAAATGACCCTGCAGATCGTAATACAGGGATGTGATTTCGGAGCTGGTGTGATTGTACATATGAGTGATCTTTGTTGGCTTGCTAAGATCTGCGTAAAAAAACTGAAGATGTTGTCCTGTATTTCTCCTGCTGGCTACACGCCTGCCCAGGCCATCATAGCGGTATTGCACAGTCCACTCAAGAATTCTGTCATATGCTTTTGCAAGAAGTCCATTGGAGTTATAATCAAATACAGTATTGCCGCGTTGACGAAGAAACCCATCATCATCCATTTTATATTGTATATCCCCAAGCCTTGTAATCCGGTCTCGTACGTCGTAGCGCAGTAGGGTAAGCCTGGCACTGTTTCCATGACTCAGTAAGTTGATATTACCATTTAGGTCATAACTGTACCTCCACTGTGGTCTGTCATTCACAGTTACTGTCTGGAGCTGACCATCAACATCATATTCATAGGAGTATCTTGTAATATTGCTTTCCGCACCAATTCTGATGTCAGATACAATGAGACATCCCATACTGTCATACTGCATGGTCATCCAATAAACAATAGATTTTAATATTTCATATTGGACCTCAATGACCTGTCCGTTAGCATTAAATATCTTAGTGTGCTTCATAACATGGGTGGTAATGACCTGGTTGAGGTCATAATTGATTACACTAAATTTACCAAATTGTTCAATGTGTCCAGAAACATCTACATAACGATATAGGTCAATAGGAAGTGGAGTCTCATTGATCATAGCTTGCATACTGGTGACTCTAAAGTTGTTATAGCTGTAGTCAAATCTGGCATTTACAAGTCCTTCTTCACTGAATCTGAAGATTTGACGCCCAACAAGGGGACCTGTGGAACAAGAAATTCTTAAATTAAATTCTAAAAATATTGACTGAAGGCAGAGAAAAATATTTTTTACACTAGCTTTGTTTATTTTAAGTACAATATAATTTATTTTATGCCATATGTTAAAACTATCAAATTATATCTTACACTATGTTAAGAATGGATGGGATGCTCTCTTCCTCTTGGGATAAAAGAGGAAGTTTCGGGTCAGTCAAAATTTTGAGCCACAGAGGTTAAACTGTAACTGATATTTCTTTGGGAGATAAAGGAGCAGTATATGATAACTATACAGATTACCTGTTTGCCTGTATCTGATGGTGCAGGTGAAGCCATCATGCATGAGATGGATGGTCTTGACCATGCCAGAGGCCTCGTCATAAGTTAATGTCACCAGGACAGTGTCATACAGGACTTCTGACAGACGGGACTGCTTGGTATACTTGTACAGAATGCGACGTGCTGAGCCCAGGTAGAGTGTCCGGAGCAAAAGCCCATCATGCGTATAGTCCTGCATTACAGCAGAGTTGCTGTCTGGGGAACTGTAGATATTCCTGTAGTATCCTACTGACAACATGGATTGCAGGCTGTGGCGAACCATGCTGGGCATAGTTACAGAGAGAAGATGGTCCATCTGGTCATACTCGAAGATGTACCTGCGCTGGCTGTGCAACAGCAGCATGACTGACTGCAATTACAGAAGAAAACAAAGTGAAATTTCTACTAATCACCCCTGGCAAATTTTCCCAGGTTTTCCCCAGTTACTTGGATAAAAGTTTCATTATATGTAAAACCTATTAAACCACATGACTTTTTTCATGTTTCAATTTCTGTAAATAGTTGCTGGTGTAGGGATTTTGTTACTATCAAAAAAGCTGTCCACGCATGCTTATTTTGGTATTTTTATCAACACAGTTATAAAGCTGGATGAAAAGGGTGTCTCACATTTAGATTTTCAGAGACAAGCTAATCAGTCGATTATGGGCTACAGAAGATGGATGAATGAATGGATAGCTTATATGACTGCAGGATGCAGAATAATTTTACCCATTAATCCATTACAGTTTCAGTAATGGAATCAAATGGAATCAAAAATATTGTAAATATTCATTGGAATTAATCTTTCCATATGATCCTAATTCCTCTTAACATGTGATATGATCTTTGTGTATGTCATAATAATAAAAAATATAAATGATTAAACTTTTTTTTAACATTCAGTCTGTTTCCATTTAATTGATGGAAAAAATTATGTGAATGTTTATGTTTAATAAGAGAGGGAGCCTCTTGTAGCAGCAATAGCCTGATGTAGCTTCTCATTAGAGTAGCACAAGGAGCATTTTTGGGTCTTACGTGAATAACCTACTTCAAGCTATACCATAGAAACGCAGTACAGTTAAGGTCAACAGTCTGATTTGGTCATTCCAAAATGTAAACTTCTTCTTGTTGCAGGCATGGGAGATGCTTCAAACAAGAGTCCAGACAAATGCCCCTTTAGGGCGACACTTATTAAGGGTGGAAAGGAACACTGTAAAAATCCTTTCTAAATTTTATTTTAATTAATATTACCTTATCGAGAAATGAGTAGCTCCATGTTTTTCCATTAGCCCATGTTCGGGCGATCACTCTGCCATTCTCATATTCACGCCGCTCTGTCCAGTTTCCTCTGTGAATGCTGGTCACAAGTCCTTCTGGAGAGTATGCTACGTGGACCTCATTATATTTGCTACTAGGAGACCATACAATGGGACGGCCCCTTTGATCATAGAGGATCTTGAGAGTGAATTTGCGATGATCATCGTAGATTTTGCCCAATCTAGTAGCACGATCAAAGTCAATGGACAGCAGATTTCGGTTGTGAGCCTGACAATGACAACAACAATGATGAGATCACAGATCAGGAATTACATGTGCAAGTATTTTCAGAGCTTTCCTCCACAGGATAAGTTCTTTAAAAAATATTATAAAAAGGCATTTCTTTTATTAACTACTTGCCAGCATTCAGAATAAGTATGCAATATTGCTTCTTGTTTGAAGGTAAACACATGGCTATGGATCGAAGCGATTCATTTAAACATTACTATACACTAATAATACTATGAGATACTAGTTCGATATTTGACTTTTTTTGCAAATATCTCATCGTTATACTTACTTTCTTTGCAGCCAACCGTATTCTTACATGTCTTATTTACTCTTACTTTCTGCTACATAATAAGACTTTCTTTTCGATTTCAACTGAGTTACAAAAATAATAAGGATAATGATATTTTATTGATCCCTGTGGGGGAAATTCTGATTTCCCCTACCGCATCTTGCAAGCTTGGGGGGGGGGGTCACAGCGCAGCATCAACCACCGTGTAGCACCCCTGAGGCTGGGGGTTCAGGGCCTTGCTCAAGGTCCCATGAACATGTGATCATTCTGCCAAGGCTGGCCTTGAACTGGTAACCTTCCAGTTACATTTGCCTGTTGAGCCACACACTACCCCCAAGTTCTCCATGCGAGGATGATATGTTTTCTTAAGAAGTGTATGTTTCTGTAAGAAGACCTGCGAGCGTACCCGCAGCCTGCGCTCATAGGCTGTGGAGTTCCCCTTCGCTTGCTCCTTTCTCTGCCTCCATTCGATCAAGCTGGCTTTGTGCTCCCCGGGTAGTGTTATGTTACACCTGCCCATAGCGGGGTTCACAGTCCCAGCTGAAATCTGAGGCTCTGTGCTGAGGGTCACCTCCATCCCACTGGCAAAAGTGATGCTCAGAGAGCCATCCGCACTGACCAGGTAAGTGTTTTGAACATGGTCTGCAAGGAAACAGTTTAGAGGAAAAGTTATATTTACAATACAAGAACAGGGAAACAAAAATATTAATGTATTTACACTCAGTTTCTATATTTGTTTCAATTTCTAAAGCTGTCAATGTTCGCAAGACATGCTAGGTAAGTCATACGTAGCCTATAGCCAAATCAGTTTTATCTGTACTCGCCAGCTTTATTTAAAGACTTTTTTATACTCAATACATGATATGTCTGTATATATATATATATATATATATATATATATATATATATATATATACATATACGTTATGCTGTGGTTGACATTCCATACAGACATTCCAAGGAGTCTGTATTTAGTATAATGTCATCACAGCACCTCCTGCTGCAGCATCTTGGACAGCTTGGATACCATCTGTCAACTTTCAGGACCAGTGTTCTGGACAGCTAGCCAGCATGCAACTGTGAAGCCACACCCACAACACTGCTGGAAATAAATGATCCCGCCAGCTGCCGCCACCCACAAAGCATCACAGCTCTCCTTAAAATAGCCTGACATGGGGTGAGGATGCCTTCAGCCATCTTGCGCAACCCCGTAGTCTGGGAGCTACCCTTTCCTCCTGACTTCAGCAGGGCTGTCATTTATTAAAGCCTCGCAGGGGCTTATGCTCATACATGCAATGTTGCCTGAGGGTTTTTTTTAGCTTGACTGCGCCACAAAACTAAGACACTGTACTCCTCTTCTGCAGCGGTATATTAATATATGGCTGTATACATGAGAATAGATGTTCCGTACAATCGCCGTTTTAAAAGAGAAATTCAATAACATGATAAAAAATTTGTAACGAGCACTTAGTTTGAGAAATGAGCACTTAGTCTTGTTTTACCACCCTGCAACTGTACTTCCCCTGTGTGAACTTTCACTGAACTAAACATGTTCATAGAAGTAGTTGGTGCTCCCAGTTACCCAGTACAAGGTCATCTCTCAGGCAACCAATACTAAAATGTGCTATAATATTCTATAGATGTAACAATGACCTCTTTCATGATTGTTTTCACTGATCACCATTTCTTATAAGCTGTATGTTCACCCTGTACTAGGTATGTGGCTAACACTTTACTTAAAGCTGTCTTCTACAGTACATTAAAGATAGCTTCATAATGCATTATAATGTTCAGTATAAGAATTAATAAAGCATTACAGTACCTTCTATTTACAGTCATAGGGCATTATAGTGTTGATTATAATACTTTATAAGTTTGCACTATAGATAACTTCATAATGCATTATAAGGGTCAGTATAAGACTTAAGGATACTTTGTATTGTAGGTATCTATAGTGCATTATAGATGAGAGCTTTATAAAGCATCCATAATGCATAATAAACATAGCTATAAAATATTTATAGCTCTGTTTATAATGCTTTATGAATGCATTATAATGTGTTATGAATGTGTTGTTATACTATAGATTCTTATATACATGGAATTCACAGAAAGTACTATCTGTACGTGGCTATGGGAAATTGGTGGATGATTATCTATTGGAAATTAGAGGCACTAGATTTGCTTCATATGCAGTGCATATAAAAAAGGAAAAGGAAACATTAGCTTAGTTCATACAGTTTGCTTCGTAGATTAAAATTTTGTTGTTCATTAGTTAAAATGCTGTATTATTATACATAATCTAATTAATTTTAGTTGAAGTATAATTGTAATCTACATTAAAATTCTGTTTTTCCTATGGAAAAATTCTTCATTTATTACATGAAAATGGAAATGGAAATGGTGTTTTGACAGGAGATGGCTGTAAGGGGTTGGCTGAACAATTTATCCTTTGTTTACACAGACAAACCATTGCCACATTCAGTACTGAAACTTTAGAGTTTCTACAGTAAGAATACAATGCTATGAATATATCAGGCATAAATCCTATTTCATTTAAGTCTGTATTATATGTACTCAGGAACACCACTAGAGATTTTGGACCCCATGAAAGCATGTCATACAGGGTCCCCAACCAAGAGCAATCCAATTATGTTTCAATTTTTTTAGGGCCCCTATCATTCAGTAGCCCTTTTAAATCACCCTAACTCTACCCCCCCCACCCACCCACCCTAAACCAACAACAGATCACACAGATATGCTGTATATAAACTCAGCTGAAGTAACCACCTTTGTTATATTTGATAATCTGTTGCAAGAACAAGAGAATAGCAATATACCTTGCCGCAGAGTGTAGATTGTGCTGGTGGCTGAATAGTTAGTGGTGGTGATGAAGTTCTCCCCCTGTGACGTGTCTACCTCTACCTTTACAGACTTCTCCATGTTTCCAGTCAAACTGCTGACTTCTCCTGTGGGAAAGGTGATGTTGATGAGGTGACCCTCAGGGTTGTACCTGTACAAAGAACAAAATTTGAGTTGGATCTTTTGTTCATTTGTTTGTTTCAAAAATGACTGACGCACAAAACTTCCACAGACATTGTTTAAATATTTTTCTTCAAAGGAACATAGAGAAAAATAAATTCATTACAATTCAACAACTGATATTTGTGTTATTTGGTAAATTTGATAGCAGTAAAGAAATTACTGTTTAAATAAAATTTAAGATGTATCTTCTTGAGCTTGATCTTAACGTATTGCCACAAGATGGCAGTAACGCTATTGCATTCCCATATGTAAACAGTGAATTTGACTCGTGTACAGACTTGGAAAAAAAACCTCCATAAATAGTCAGAATTTTTCACATAAATCATATAAATGTATGCAATATAGCATAACAAACTGCTGTGGGCAAAAAAGTAGTTCATTTTTTCCCAAAGTAGAAAACCATTCTTTGGCTATGAAAATGTTCTCAGTTGAATAAATTCTGCTTGAAAATTTCATGTAAATGGTAGTACAGGACTAAAAAATGATGATATATTATGGGACCTGGCTCAGTAAGGACAATTTAAGGGCAATACACGAAGTATATATGTGAATATCCAATTGTAGAATATGCTGCAAGAACTAGTACATGAAAAGATCATATTTGGAATAAATATTCATCTCCCGTAAACATTTCTGAATCATCATTATTAACTCTTTAATACAAAGCATTGTCAAATAAAATATCAAGACACATTACTGATTTTTTTTCTGTTAGCATCAAAGTTGAAAGCAAAGTAATGATTCACTGAATTAGTGAAATGAAATATCTTACTCAAAAACTGTAGTCCAGCCATTTTCATTGCTCTTTGTTGCTAGGAGACCTGTGTTGCCATGGTAGGTGATCTGGGCAAGATCATGAGCCAGGGCAGAAACCCTCTTGAGGGTGCCGCTGTTACTGATGGTGAGCCAGTACACCAGGCCACCAGGCACCAAAAACCAGAGTGGTCCACCATTGGTGTCACGGCGAATGTGGATTGAGTTTTCATTACTGCTGAAAATCGTGCTCACACTCCCATCTGCCAAGTAGGTAAAATTGTAAATGTAATCCCCGGTGATTAGGCTGCGGGTGTGGAGGTGAGTGCCATTAGCACTGAAGAGGTAGAGTTCCTGGACCACAGGTGACGCGATCTCATACATGTCATCAGAGTTGGGCTGTGGCCTGTTCTTGCTAATGGCACGGATGCGGACGTTGCCCAGATCTGCTATGTATAGTGTGCCATCAGGTGACACCGATAAGGATGATGGTGCCTTCAACTTTCCGTCTCTGGCATAGCCACCATCCCCTAAAGAGGGTCGAGATGCAGAAAAGCATACTGTTAAAGACTCACGAACTGAAGTAATACAAGAAACTGATCCAGCTGTTACAGACTAACAGTGTTGGATAAAGAGCCAAATATTCCTGCAGAGGAGGTACAAAATCAGGAAGTCACAAAGTTCATGATTTCATGTGAATCGAGGTCCACAGGTCATCAATATACACTGAGGGGTCCCCCCTCCACTTGACAAAACGTAACAAGACTTGGTAGCTCCCCAGATTATTTTCTTTGTAAATGTGGCTGTTGCTGTACAAAAGGTTGGAGACCACCAATGTAAGGTAAGGGTAAGTAGAAGAGATAAAGTAATATTCATTCATTTCAAACACCGTACTCTGTTTCTTGGTTTCATTTTCTAATACCCTTGTGCACATGTTCATTTCTATTTTATTGGCTGCAATATATTCCTTACTTTGCCTGTATTTGTTGAAATTTATTAAGATAGAATAAGTATGGGTACCCCCCTCCCCCTTTATGATCGTTCGCTTTACACCACTTCTCTTTCACAGACAACCGACATTAGTACCTGTTCTCGCTAACCGCGAGGAATCTAAAGTGAGTTTTTATTTTTACTAAAAAAAAGTGGAAAGGGAAAACAGCGTGATGTGTCAATTATGCAGTGAGCTGTTATGGAGGCAGCACACCCCCCCCCCCCCCCACCCCGAGCAGTGAGTGGGGCGCCTCTAAGCTCCTTCCCTCAGCATCTCAGCATCAAGCTGCCAAAGGTTTGAACCGTGTCTGTGAGCAACTGTGCTTCATCTCTAAATCTTCGGCTTTCTTTTGGTTCATAGAGGCTGTGTTTATCATATCATTCCTGCTTTTACTACATGTTAGTGTTATTGTAAGTTTTATGTGTTATTTGGTATTATTTAGTAGGTTATTGATTGGGTCTAGGAATGCTCAACATTTTTTCCATTGTAAGTTAAAGGTAATTGCTTCTGTACCATTTCAGCTTACAAATGGTTTCTTAGGAACTGTCTGCTTTTGTATAGTGGGGGGAAACCAGTCTTCATTATTATATATTATAATTAAATACATTATTCCACACAGTTTAGCAAGAGCTTTCAATATCTTTTGATAGCTTTCAAGAACTATCAGTATCAATATCAGTATCGATATCAGTATCAATATCAGTATCAATATCAGTATCAGTATCAATATCAGTATCAATATTTATTATGAAAGGTTTGACTGAATATACTAGGATCCTGAGTGTCATATTCTGTCATGTATTGTCAGATCTTAGAGACACCCTTCTAGTTCGCCCAGGTACTGCAGTTTTTACTGCAGCTTATAACAGACAGATTTATTTCTCATAGTAAAAATATCCTTTGAATGACTTATTATTAAATTACAATGAAAATATATTTTCCTACAAATATAGAAATGATAATGCTTACTTTAGTAAAAATACAAATACAGCAAAATAGGAAATTAAAAAGTAGGTTTATATTTGAAAATTTACCATGAGCAAACTGACAGGCTCTGATTAGACTGCTCAATGAGGAGCAGCAGGCGTTTACAATGGTGTTTAACTTCAGCCGTCATATGGAATTTAAGGCAGCAGTTATATCAAAAACAAAGACGACCTAATCATTATATACTCAAATTCCAAGCAATGAGTAATCTGTGGTATATGTAATGAACCTGCAATGAACAATTTTCAAGCTTATTCTGTCATGGTTGTTGAGACCAAATAGTACTGAAAATGCTGAAGTAAGGCATAGGAGACATATTTCAATGGCATATATTTGGCAATTTTATGTGAAATATTTTTGCATATGGTAAAGTATTATGTACAGGTTTTGCAGTCTAGTTTGGACTTCATTTCTATAATCACATATTTCCTAATATGCAGGGCTAAGGATAGTGTAGGCTCACCTGAAAAGCAATCGCAGTTGGGATCTATTTTGCAGTCACAATCAGTTGTTACTCCAGCAATAACAGAGATCTCGCCATTGGTTGTAACCTGCTGGATACGGTTGATCTTTCTTTCATCTGTCTCAGCAATGAAAAGTATGCCCTGGCTGGAGATTGCAATGGCCTTGGCTCCCTCTAGGGTCGAGTGAATGGCAGCCTTGCTCAGTAGGTAGTGATTAATCCCCGGAACCTGACAGTGAATAGGACGTCCTGCTATGATCCTTACTTGGTTACTCTCTGACACCTGGATCACAATATTATTATCCAGAATGTAAAGAGAATTGTCCAAGGGGTTGACAGCCAAATCTGTGGGCCATTCAAGGCGTACCTGAAGAAAAACAAAACAAAAAATAGAGATTTTCTTCCTTACATGGTTACCCAAATTAAATGCAAATCAAGACAGATAATTAATTAATTTAAAATTAATTTTATAAGTTTATAACTCCTGAAACGTATATAATCACCCAGGTAGTTTGCCATAATTTGACCTGTATAATAATCTTCCTCTTAAACATTCTATTTGAAGATATCAATGTACATATATAAAAAATGTTAAGTATTCTTAGTGCTTTATATATTGATACTTTATAACCTCCTGGTGTAAAAACTAAAAGTGACAGGCAAAAATAATGGAGATTTAGGATAAATTTTGATAGTTGTGAGCCATATTCTATATGTTATATTGGAAAAGGGAATACTACAGTAGATAGCCCTGGGGTGTGAGCTCCTTCATGGATGAAGAATTTCCCGAAATGATGAGAAAGAATTCATATGGTTTAGAAAGAAGTATCAGATTCTCAGAGTTATTATGAAAAGTAAGTTTGTGGGATAATTTTGCTTTATATAGGGATTTATGATCCACCTTGTATTAGATATAAAGGTTGGTTTTGGAATTTATGCTGACTGTACGAAATATAATAACTCCAATGCTTCCCACAGGTATGTTGCATTGGCTTGCAGTGGATCTCTCCCGCAAATAGCTTACTCCATCTCATTACCTAGATGTTAGATCTGCTAACTGGGCAGGCCAATGCGATTAGTTGAATTCATTGTCATTGAATATGGGGCCATTCCTAGACAGTCTTAGCCTTGCAGTATCATCATTCTGAAAAATACCATTAATAGGTGAACACTGCTGCTATAAAGAGACGCAACTGAATGATATTCACATATCCCATAGCATTCAAACGTTTAACCAGGTTTATCTAGGGGGCCCATTGTGTGCACTGAGAACTCTCTCACACAATCAGCAGCAGTATAATCGATGTATTAACTTCCTTGGTTTTGTCCATATCTTGCATAATCGGGCAACATCAGTGTAAGCAATACACACCAATGAGCCAAAACATTATAATCAGCCCCACGTGAAGCAAATGACGTGCGTTGTAAAAACGGTGCGTTCCAGGTGACATTATTATCGCATAGTATATTTACTATAATATACGGTAATGCACTCGTTTTACTTACTTACCCAGTTATATTAGATATAATATGATTATTCCTTTAATATTAGTATCATATT
>JAAGVU020000038.1:2139104-2193513 GCA_011763525.2 Mormyrus iriodes | reverse complement strand
CTGGGATGAGAATCAGCACCTCCAAATCCGAGACCATGGTCCTCAGCCGGAAAAGGGTAGAATGCTCTCTCCGGGTCGGGGATGGGGTCCTCACCCAAGTGGAAGAGTTTAAGTATCAGAGTAGAGCCGCTGCTCCTCCGCATCAAGAGGAGCCAGATGAGGTGGCTCAGGCATCTGATCAAGATGCCTCCTGGACGCCTCCCTGGTGAGGTGTTCCGGGCATGTCCCCCTGGGAGGAGGCCCCGGGGAAGACCCCGGACACGCTGGAGGGACTATGTCTCTCGGCTGGCCTGGGAACGCCTCGGGGTTCCCCCAGAAGAGCTAGATGAAGTGGCCGGGGAGAGGGAAGTCTGGGTTTCCCTGTTGAGACAGCTGCCCCCGCGACCCGACCTCGGATTAAGCGGGAAATGATGGATGGATGGATGGATGAGACAGTGGTGGGAATTCAGGGAGGATCTGTCTCTTTTTAATTGGAGACAAGGCAATTCCATATCACTGTGTACAGGCATTTTTCTGTCACCTCTGGAGCAATGGGATCTTGGAAGCTGGTGTTCTACAAATGGCGAAAACCACTTTAGCAATGAGCAGACTGTGTGCCACTAACTAGTCCTTTCTCAGTCAGTTTTAGAGGAGGTGAAGAGATAATGCAGCACGCATTAATAGGTTTAGACACTGGTACTGATACTGAAGCCAGTTTACCCATTTTCATCATGTTCTTATTTTTTTTACTTACATTAGCTTCAATAAGAAAAAGGATGTATTATATAGCAGTTCGAATAGCACATCAGAAATGGCTGTTATGTAGTGAAGGAGCAGGGGAAATCATTTTAGAAAAAGAGATATCACAGTGATCTTCAGCATGGTTTCAAAGTAGTCTTGCTCATTTCAGTGTCAATAAATAATAAATTGCCGCAGCACCAGCATAGAAAGCAGGCAATTTGCAATATCCAGGACAGTTGAATGCGATGAGTAGTCAATGAATGCATTTGCTACCTGTATACTGTATTTCAAATTTACATTTAAATCTGGCAGATTATTTCCCATCAAGGACTGAAATTATAGGTAGGCCAAACTACAAAGTTATTTATTTCTTAAGTCATCAATCAGCCTTTGTTTAATCACTCATGTTTTCCACACTTCGTACCGACACATCAGAGAAATAAAAGAAAACTTTCAGAATCGAATGAAACAACATTTTTTTTTTACCTCTGGGGTTAGTGAGTGAAGCTTCTGAAGCCTTTCCTCCGTCTCCACAGTAACTCTGAACATAAGGAGTGCACTGTTCCCCAGTTCCTGCCACTACCTCTACGTTTCTGGTGAGATCCTTGGGTTCGGTGAGGGTTTTCAGCCTGTAGACCTTTCTGCTGCTGGTATCTGACAGATACAAGGTCTCCCTTAGTGGATCCATAGCCAGATAGTACTTGTGAGCAGGGCTAGTGCTGGGAAAAAAAACCAAACAAGAAAATGTATGTGACATCACATTATTATTGTATCAAAATACAGTACATAATGAACCTGAATTTCTTGAGGAATAATATTGAGATATACAATGTGTACAGTGAGAAACTTTCGTTGGACCTATTAAGGATTCACTTGTCATTCTTATAGAACATGTAAGAATGTGACAATTAAGAATCACTTGAATGAGGAATAGTTAGGTGTTATCAATGAATATTGTATTTAGTTATTTTGTAGTTTCTCCAGTAAACTAAATGATCTACACTGGATGGTAAAATTGCATGCCTTCCAGGTTTATACTATGTAAATTATTAGATCAGAGAATTTCAGATAAGTAATGACCATTTTAAAATAAGCCATATAATTTTTAGTCTAATATCCAGGTTGAGTTGCAGTTTGTTTCATAACCTTAAGTTAATCAGGTACCAGTTACAGATTATAACTGACATGTAAAGCTGCTTCATCTGTTTCTTATTTACATTATGATATATACAGTATTTTTCGCCTGCAGAAAACAGCATGTGAGTTCACTGATCAGGTTACAGGTCCTAAGAGGATTACTCTCTAATCTCCAGTGACCTTGGACTGTCTAGCATTATACAAAGGTGTTGGCTGCAAAACTGGCTTGCAAACTTCTCTGTTCACTGATTTCCAGAAAACAAACAGACTGGTAACTAAGCTACAACAGCAGATCACCTGAATTTTATGTCCCTGTTGCTCTAAAAAACAAATATCTCTGAATGGGAGAGATAACTAGAGACAGCTGAATTGTTTTTCCTTTCTATCTTCTGTTTGCATTGGACAGCAATACCATCCTTCAACATAAATTTGACACAATTAGGTGGCCTGCTGAAATGCTAAAAAAAAGACATGCCAGCTGTCTTATTTGGCCCGGAACACCACATGTAAACCCCAGGGTTTAAAAAGGCTGTTACTGCAGTAATTTGACATAAGGGAATTTGGATGTGCTGGTCCCTTTCTCAGGTTGTATACAACAAAAGGTAGATATTAGGAATAAATTTTACAGTTGTCACATTTAATAATATCTGACTTCAATCAAAATAGGATTCTGACTCAGAAGGTATGAATACCAATAATGCTGGCATGTGGGAATAGCAGCCTATAACATCATTTATAATAAAAGAGTGTTGACACAATGTAACTGCTATGCTAATGCTAATGCCTAAGGCAACACTAGAATGTGTTACTGCCAGTGACAACTTGATAACAGTAGCAGTTTAAAAATATATTCCTCTTTTGTTTGTTTTGAAGGCTTAGAAAAGTTGTATACTGCACTATTTGGGGTATACATCAGTGTTTTGGGCATACCCATATCGTGGTGACAAACTTTGTATTCAACAAAAAAGATGGTATGGGATGAGTTCCCCCCACAATATAATGTGTTACAGTATCAGGTCAGGTCGTGTTGCCGTGCCCACCACATGACGGAACATCTCGGGATCCCAGTTGGAGACCCCTTCAGGCCGGCACGATCCAGCCCCACTCTCCAGAAATGCCAATCTATCTGCCACAGCCAGAGGCTATGTGGGCGTCCCCTTGGCCTGGTCCAGGCACTCGGCTCCTTAGCAACGAGGATCCTGCAAGCCAGATCACTCTCAGGGAATCACGGCACATGGCCGTAGTGCCATAACTGATGCTCCCTCACAGTGCAGGTAATGTGCCTCATTCAGGACTCCCAAACAACCACTCGTTTGGCACAAAGTCAAACTAGTGATACCCAAGGATTCTCCAAAGAGACACAGTACCAAAGGAGTCCATTCTTCATCTCGGGTTACTGGATAAAATACATTTCTTACAGCCAAACAGCAAGACAGGCAGCACCAGAACCCTAAAGACTTGGACTTTCGTCTTCTTACAAAGAGATCAGGAGTACGAAACACCCCTTCCCAGCAACCTCATAACTTCCCTATGCTCCCCCAATCCTTCTACTGACTTCATAGGAAGAGTCCCCAGAGACAAATGTCACTGCAGAGGTAAGTGAACCACTCAACAAGGTCGACATTCTCTCTACAGACAGATACACTGCTGATGGCTGTGTCCAAGAGGTCATTAAAGGCCTAGATCATTGTTTTGATCCAAGATACTTGCAAACCCAGACATTCAGACTCCTCTCTCAGTCGCTTGAGAGCCCCGGTCAGAGACTCCTTTGCGAAGACCACAGCATCATTGACAAAGTCCAAATTGGTAAATCTTTCCTCACCAACAGATGCCCCACGCAGAACTTACAAGTTCTGCCTCCATTCTGCACAGCACTCAGTACCAATGTACAGGCTGGCAATGATATGTGGCAACTTCGGGGGGATCCCATGAAGTCTTATGATGTCCCACAGGGATCAACTGAGTTGAACGCTTTACAAAAATCGACACAGGCTACATAGAAACTCTGCCAATATTTGTGTCTGCACTAAATGAGAACCCTCAGTGCCAGAATGCAGTCGATGGTAGACTTCTTAAGGGCTTAAAACCAGACTTCTCCGGTCGCTGGTATGTAAGCAAGTGATCATAGATCCTATTGAGGATGACCCTAGCAAGGACCTTAGTGAGTAGCACTGAGAGTGGTGCTATTCCCCTGTGGTTGCCACAATCCAGGAAATCACCCTTCCTTCTCTAGATAGTGACAACAAGTCCCATTTTCCAGTCAGTTGGGAAGATGCCAGTCTCCTAAATAGAAGCAAAGATTGCTTGCAATGCTAGAATGACAACCTTACCAGCAGCCTGGAATAGTTCACCCCAGATACCACAGATCCCTGCGGCCTTCCCTACCCTTAGCTGGTTCACCACCTGTGCAATCTCAGTGAGATTGGGTGGTTCACAACTAATTGGAGGATCAGCCTCAAGAACTGTGGACCCAGAGATGTCCAACATCGTAGCCAGAGTATCAGCTTTAAACAGCTGCTCAAAGCAGACAGCCTAGTGGGTTACAACTGCAGTGTCATCCGTAAGGACCATTTTGTCACCTGTCCTGACTGGGACTCTCCAAGGAACAGATTTGGATGTGTGCAATGCTTTGATTCCTCTGTAAGCAGGATATGGGTCACTACATCATAGATGGTTTGTCACTTGCTCACAGATTCCTCTAATAAATGCCTCCTTATCTGCCCTCAGAGCCCTCGCAACTGTCCTTCTCAGTTCCCAGTACAGACTGGAGTTGCCCTCAAGCTGGACACTGTGATTTCTCTGCATAATATCCAGCATGCCCTGCGAGATGAAGCACCTTTTTCTGGAAACACCCACATAGCTCTCAGTAACTTTCAAGGTCTTATTATAGAAGGTCTCCCACATCACATTGGGATCAGCTGTTGCACCCAAGTCTGCAAGTTCCTCACACAAACTGCACGCAAACTCATTAGAAACAGCTTGATCTTGGAGTCTGGCTAGGTCAAGCCTCATAGTACATAGTACATAGTAGCCTTCTGGACCTATGCTGAATCTTTGGAATAGCAACAAGAAGTCTGTGGCCAGAATTCACAAACTTTTGTAGATCCTGCAGTTCTGTAGGAGCTTCTAGCATCTGATCATGAGGATGTAATCCTTTGCCTATATATCTCCTTTGCCTATATATATGCCTCCTAAGATATGCAGAAAAGAATCAGATTCATATCATTAGTTGGTTACAACTACAAGTGAATCCTTTTGGCCAGGTCCATCCTGAATTAACCCCAGTCTGGCTACAGGAGTCCACATAATGGACTAATTCAGACTGGTAACATCTTCTATACAGGAACAACATTTAGACAGGAACCACACTAATATCAAAGAGGCATCTGTCGCACAGGGGTATAATTCATGTCCCTGGTGGGTGTCCGCAGTTGACAAGTAAATGATGACCTTTATAGAAGGAATGACTAAGGTGGACCTTCTTTGATTTCAATAAAGAAATTCTCCTTTGAAGTGTCTAGCCAGCTACGCCACAGAATGGCCTATACCAAGCTCAGCCAGTTGTGTACCCTCAGAAAACTGCTGAGAATGTTGCTTAGCTTTATAATGTTAAAAAAGGAAATATAATTGTACCACAGAAGTGCAAGAGAGCCATTGCATAATGCTCTGTAGTTGCTTTTAAAATATATAAATGCTCATAAAAATATTAACTGGTTTTTGTTTAAGTTTGGGAGGAAAAAATGCATAATTATTGGTTTGCTTTAACATTTTGTCTTGTTATGTGCATGTCTAGTCATGTTATACATGCCTTGATCAATAAAAAAAATGTATCTATTTTCTAGCAATGGCAACACCACATTGCTGTCAGAAATGGGACACAGTTGTATTTTTGGCGCAACAGAAAAACAGGATGAGTCTCTTCAGGGTGGTTGTCCTCCAGGATGTCTATTATCAAAGGCAGAGAAAGCATTAGCTGAATAGCTCAGTGAGGCCTCTGTCTGAGGGTGGAACATTGACTTGTAGAGGAGGTGGACCTTGAGAAGCCTGCAGATCTCCTTTATCAGTCAGGAGATGGATGCCATTACCTGGTCATTGAAAATGTCTTTGGGGATGCCCATGAGGCGGAACAATTGGAGCAGTTCCCAGGTCAAGTTCTATGATGTGGACCTTCAGAGTGGCACAGCCTGGGGGTACTTGGTAGCATAATCCACAATAATGAGGATATATTCATGGCTTCATGCCCTGGGTGGGAAGAACCCTACCTGACCAAGGTTAACATGTACCTCAATGATGAGAAGTTGCACCAAGGGGCTGGGTGATGGTGGACGGGGTATTGTTAGCAAAAGATCTTGATGTTGGCACTAATCCCCAGCCAACATAAGAAGTCCCACATGCATTCTTCAGTGCTGCAGGTCCCTAACTGCCAGGCTACACCATGGGTGTAACCTAGTTTTATAATCACGTCGACCTGTCTCTGGGGTACAACCTCTAAGTTTCCCCATTCTCATTACTAGGGGATTGAGTATTAGAGAAGCCCCCATGGACCAATAAGTAGCTATTTGGGAGATGTGATGAGCATCTTCTGCTCCAGGTAGATCACCACGACTTGTACCTTGTCTCCACTGAGTGTTTGAGACTTTCATTGCTCATTCAATAAAGGACCCTGTGCATTTCACCTTCAGGAAAAGGTCAAAGTAGGGTTTAATGACATTCCCTGTCAACCTCTTCCACTGGAAACTGCCATTGGGTTGCCCTGTGCAGGCTAGTCACTTCGGCCATAATTCCTTAAAGCGGCATTGCAGGGACGAATGATGGACCATGAAGCCAGGAAAGCCCAACCCTCATGAAAAGGCAGTTGGTGATGAGACACTGCTGACCTCACAATGTGCGACATAGCTGCAGGGATGGTCCAGAAATTCCCACCAATGCAAGTATGGGACAGGGAGCCTTCCATGGGAACTCGCAAGAGACAGGAGGGTGAAGCTAGGAATCCAGTAAAGGAAAAATTGAGATGGCCCTAAACCTGCACAATGTAGGAAAAGGGGTGAACAAATTTTGTTTTTAGGTTAAAGGTTCAACAGTGAAACCAGAGTGAAGTGGTAACTGGGGAGAGCCCAGTGTGAGCTGGGACCTCTGTCTTCAGATCACTGTAGTCTTCAGACACCCTCCAGGGTAGAAAATGAGAGGCAACCTGTGCTTATCCCCTTAGGTAGGACATGGATTTTAGCTCAATCTTGACATGGCCTTATCGACGCTCCCTTCCAACATGGTGAGGTATGCCTCAATGTCATCATCATTAGCATCCTTCATCAGAAACAACTGCATCACAGACTAGGACTATTTTCTCTCTAGTCCTAGAGTAGCAGTGGACTGGAGATGCTGTGATATTGCACAAAGTTCAGACACGATCACCAGGTCCCACCACAGTGACATCTGTAGTACCAGTTACACAATGTCAACAATCTGGCACCCTCTGGTTCAAAAGTTAGGCCTTCATGTCAGCTTCGCCCCCTACTAGCATCCCCCACCAGTGTCCTGGGCAAGGAGGCACAGGAGACAAGGATGCAGGTAAATACCCCTGGAATGATTTTCTTAGGGAATACATTGAAACAAATGAAATACATTTTGGCGATGAAGGGGCTGTGATTTACAATTCAGGGGGAAACGCCTCTTCCCCTAAATAGGGGGATATGGATCCAGCATGAGTGGGTCTGTTAGGAGGCATCAGTCTCCTTAGGGGAGTTACCTTCCCAGCTATCTACTATTGCAGGCAGAGAAAGCTCAAGCAACTTGCACACCCCTTACTTTCTCCCTGACATTCTCCCAACCATGAGCTGCTTATGCACAGTGGATTCTGGGTGGCCCGTTGCCTCAGTGTATACCAGACATTATTGCATGAAAATGCAATTGTCCCCCAAGTTAACAAATTTAATTATGGGGATAATTAGGATACATTGATTGAATACTAAAACAATCAAAATCTCATTTTGTTTATGTGCAGTTTAAAGGCTCAAAATCTTAAATGAACTCTGATCAGACCATCAATCAGCAAAAAAAAGAAAAGTGCTGAATTTACTTAATTCTCACCATCCTGCCAAAGATCAAAACGATTTTCAGTTTGCTGCAGCTTTTCTTTCCTCAGCTAAAGTCAGAGTTTATGAGTTCAATAAATTACACTGGACAGACAGATTATAGTATAGTATAGTACAGTACAGTAGTTTATTATACTATAGTAGAGTTATACATTATTAATCTCTGTGGGGAAATTCTCTTTTCACTTCCCCCCATCTTGCTCACACACAGACACAGATGCATGTGTGGATGTTTTGGTACCTCAAAAATGGATGACTTGCCATCACAGACGTTTTCAAAATTTCCCTGAACCAGGTGGTTGTCCACAAATGTTTGAAGTTCACCAGAATTATTGGTTCAATGCGTCAATTTTTGCCGAAACTTTGCCAGTATTTAATCTTTGTAAATTTTAAAGGTTATCAACACCAGAGCTAAAGATATAAGAAATAACGAAGATGAATACATTGGACAATCAGCCATTTTCCATAGTGGAGGATGAAGATTTTCATCAGCTCATTCACCACCAGATCCTTGACCATAAAATTGGCTGAGCAGGGGACAAGGGAGTGTAAAAGAATGAATCATACTGCTCTGAAAATAGAGGACAAATCGCATCCTATATTGGTCAAAACAGAACACTACTTTATATATTGGATTGTTGACAACTCTACTTACGTACCAGCCTGCAATAGGGTTTTATATGGCCCACATCCTGATCCTAGCTTGCTCACTGGAGGCTCTGGGCGGGGTACACAACTGGCTGTTGTGAACATGCGTTATTACATAAAATTGAATAAAATTAAATTGAATTTAAATTTTAGAATTATCGAGTCTGATCTGCACTGCCGTCAACGTGACCCCCCCCCCTTTTGGAAGTGGTTCAGATGTTAGCTGGTTATAGGTATCAGCAATATTCGACAAATATAGCTAAGGTCATCAAAATGCTAAAACAAGTTCCAGGTATAATTAATGGTAACTAAAGATAAACTAATCATTACTTTAGCTAAACTGTCAGAATCAATTCCTGCTTTAGCCTGTTGTTTCCTTGCGTGGCCAGCAGGGGCCGCTGGCTATCCCTTTCTTAGTCTTTAAGTCTTTCCTGATTGTTTAGGACCCACACCTGAGCATTGTTAGTCGCAGCCCTAGTGTGTGATTTGTCAATAAACCGCACATGTGTCTTGTTCCTCCTAGTCCAGGGGTGTCAAACTCCAGTCCTGGAGGGCCGGAGCCCTACACATTTTTGGGTTTCCCCTCATTTAACACACCCGACTCAACTCCTTGTGCAAGCTACCACACAGCTCTTGAGCTGAATCCTTTGTGGTGGAACAGAGAAAGAACTCAGCTACACAGGGCTCTGACCCTCCAGCACTGGAGATTGACACCCCTGTCCTAGTCTCTTGTGTTTGATTAAATGTCTATGGCATGTACCTGTTTTTTGTTTAGTCTTGTCACCAGTGTGTATGTGGCTGCCCTTGTTTTGTGATCTTATTGGTTGTGTTTGGCCACTATGTTTGGTTCCTGCATGTTCTCCAATGTGCAAAGTCTTGCTGTAATTGATATAGTTGTTTTGCTTGTGTGCCCTCACTTGTAGTTCCATCCTGATTTTCTCTTTGTGTAGCTTTCTGGCCTTTGTTTTGACCACTTGTGGTCCCTTTCGTTTCATGTCTGAGTTCTCTTCTAGTTAAAGTTTAAAATGTTTGTATGCTGCCCCATGGTCCTTGAATGCTGTTTTGTGCCATTGTATACCTAAATATGGATCATATGACAGTACAGCCCACTTGATTTTATTTATACAGTGCATTTGGTGGTGTACTGCTGTGATTATTAAATAAATGAACATCAGTTTTTGTGGTATTCATTTACCTAATATTAATATCTAATATGGGCTTCTTTAGGGGGTGACATGTTAGTGCAGTGGTTAGCACTGTTGCCTCATGCCTATGGGACCTGGGTTCAAATCTCCATTCTGGCTCTATGTGTGTGGAGTGAGCATGTTCTTCCTGTTTTTTTTGAGGGGGGGGGCAGCATGTGGGTCAGTGGGCTAAGCCTCTGTGCCTGTGAGCAGAAGGTCACCAACTCGAGCCCGGCCTTGGCACATCTGTGGGTCCTTGAGCAAGGCCCTTAACCCCCAGCTCCCTGGGTGCTGCTATGGGTGGCTGCCCTTTGCAGCCAGCTTGCTCTCTTCTACAGAGAGCAAGTTGGTGGAGGCATAAAGAGAACTTCCCCACAGGGATCAATAAAGTGTCAAATTTCTATTCATTTATTTATTTATTTATTTATTTATTGAGCATTTAGTCTATGGTCTGATGACACAAAGATGCCAGTGCATCCAGACGCAGCAATCCTGTGCTCCCCAAAACAATTTGTATTAGTTATCCGTATGTTTTTTTTCTCTCTTGGTTAGTTTGAACATGTGCAATGGACTTGTAAATGTATTATACAGCTCTGAAGAACACTGGAAAAATGTGCAATCAACTTACTGTTAAAGGCTTCAATTGCATTTGTGCAGAGCCCATCAGGGACCCCTTGGATTTTTGTTCTGGCTAGCAGGCAATGATGGTAGTGCAGGAAAAGTAAGCAAATGAGGCAAGTTGGCTGGGATACAAGCCAGGCTGAGGAATTCCCCCACAAGCTTCTACTTCCAAGCATTTTCATCACTAAGGCCAGGATGGAGACTAACAAAAGGGTTGAAATAAGGCTGAGAATTTCTGTGTGCTGTATCATGATTTTTATAGACATGACACAACTATCAAACTTGTGAATAACTCTGTCCTCCACATCAACGGAACAAAAGACCTCCACATAGAGGTCTCTTTGTATATGGACATACTGACAGAAGCACAGACACAAATATCATTATTCCTCTGGATCTGGAATACCCAGCATTAAAATGCATGCCCTTTTATTCATCATGTGAGATTGATGTTGCTATTACAGCTGTATATATACCACCACCTGCTAATATAAAGCAGTAGTTCATAATTTGATAGCAGTTATTATCAAACAATGTGCATTTCTTTGCCTCCATAGCTGTGCTTTTAAAAATGTATAATGCACGTCTTGGAGTGCATTTACCCACATATACTATGGTGACTACGCATTTGGCTTACACATTTGTACATTGAAACTGGTCTTTGGACTTATGAACTAATGACTGGCTTAAAGTCTTAGCAACGGAATGTATTCAGAGTAAAGATGGTGGCTTGAGTTGTATAAAACCAAAATGTTTAATAGTAGTAGGCTTGGGCAACATCTATTTTTTTTTCATACTGTCAAAACATTTTACCACGGTATACTGTATATTGACGGTATCTTAAAAAGCAACGCTATTGTGGTATTTTGAAATCTTGGTGATAAATTTCGAGTCACTCGACTTACAGTTTCGCCAAATTCTGTGATGTGCCGTGTTACCATAATACCGACTGAAGCTACATAGTAGTTCTACTAATAAATGTGTTTCGGTTCATAAATGTACAAATAATGTATTCAAATGTAAACGTAAGCCAAATGTATGACAACTGCGGTATATGCAGGTTAATGCACTTCAAGCCGTACATCATACATATGACTCACTCCATGGAGGCTACCGCCCTCTGTTTCACGTTGGGTGGTTCGTCGCTTCCACAGCCATCCGTTCAAAAATGTAAATGTAGCGACTTGACACACATTAACCCTTACATATCTGACTTTGCCAAAGGCCATTGTCCCTTCATGCCTCAAGTCAGGCATCATACAGCTGACAAAACATACATCTAGCAGTAATCTGAGTCATGTTTGCCTGCCTACCATCACCCCATCATCATGAAATGCTTTGAGAGACTGCTCCTAATGCAAATCCATCATTCCAGTCTCTATGGACTAAAACCAATATGCCTACCAGGCAAACAGATCCAAAGAGAAATCTATCTCCAGTGCCCTTCATACCACCTTAAACCACCTCAAACACAAGGAACATATGTTGAATAACATGAATGCCACTCATGGACTATAACTGAGCTTTCAAAATTATTACAAAAAAGGATACTCTCCGAATTACTTGACTCAAACAGCCCCTCTGCAGCTGGACCCTTGACTTCCTGAATAACTGCTAACCAAGCAAGGACCTCATCTACTTTTTAGAAACACTGAAACATTTTCCAAATATCAGCCTCAGAAATCTATTTACAGTCACCAATAAGAACCCATTCAGGCCAGACTGTTTGTCTGGGATATATCGATTATTTTTGTGCTATTAAGCTCAGACAAACACTTAAAGATGTATTTTTTTCTGACCAGATATTGGCTAACATTGCAGTCAATTTCAGAACTTCAGAAAGTTTCTAATCTGAATTTATATGTTTTTTATAAGTATTTTTAAAATAACTTACATGATACAAATGATTTAAAAGGATTCAGAGCAATATTTTTGAATGAGGATGAAGTAGTCTAAAATAATATCACAGTACACAGTATTTTTTCATGATCAGAAGTGTATAACTAGGGAGACACCGATCCCACTTTTTCTGTCCCAACACCGATACCTGGACTTTAGGTACCGGCCGATACTGAGTACCAATCCGATACCAGTGTTTAATTAATAAGCACTGTTTGGTTTCCTATATTAGTGAACAAAGCGTGCACACAGGTGTACTTATATTGGTGATTGAAACTGAAGTGTTATTTATATCTAACATTAAATATGTTTAGTTATTTAACGTTAAATATAAGTAACGCATTGGTTTCATTTTCTCTCGCTTCTCCAATATTTGCGCTCAAGCGTCTTGTTACAGTTGTTCTCTGCCAGCATTAGCAAACTCTGTGTACTCTGCGCTATGGGGCGTCTTTAGATGTTTGATCTAATTGCTTGTGTTAAATGACGTACTGTCCCTTCTTCCTCTTGACAATTTAGCAGAACAGACCATATAGTCTGACAAAATGCCGCGGCTTTGAATTTTAACGTAATGTGGCAATTAAGTGGTATCGGTTCTTGGTATCGGACAATTTTTACGAGTGCGAGTACGAATATTTGACTGCAGTATCGGTATCGGTGCATCCCTAATTTTAACTAATGTTTTTCAAAAGGAGTATAATTAATATTTTATATAAATGCTGTTAATTTTCTACTTTCCTTGTATTTAGTAGAAAGTTATTATGTAACAAATGCGAAAAATGATCATTTCATTGCCAGAGTCTGTTTGAGAATACATAACTGAAATCTTATAAGTTGAGAGAAACAAATCAATTGTGTGGCACAAATTTAAAAAAAAAGAGTACCCAACATACCTGTGCCTTACATCTCGGTTTCTATCAGAATGCCAGTTTGGAGGAAAAAAAAACATATCGTTAGTTTTACTTCAAATGATCTTCATGTTGGTGTGGAACAATGTGTATGTGTGTGTGTATGCCTGTCAAAGTGTGTCGGCTTGTCCATTTCAAAACCTTAGAATAAGGTTTTGAAATGAATAAGGATAAGACAAACTGTATTTGCAGCAACGGTCCAATTCACCAATGTGTTTTGACTCGACCACTAACACACTGTGCTTGGCTAATCCATACCTCATAAAGGGTTTTAACTAATTAAATTAATTAATTAATTGAGCTGGTTATGAAATCAAATCCATGGAATGGCTGAGATGCCCTTAAAGAGAGGTTTGGTAATCAAAGTAGTACCTAGCCATCCAACAAGACATCAGTAACTTTTTAGAGAATAGAAGAAATGCTTGTTTATTTTTCATTGCGTTACTGTTAATTTGCATATGGTCTAATGTTACTAATGTTTCTATTGTCACTAATGTAATTTACTACCCAAATAAACAGCCTAAGACATTTTCACAGTACTGTGTGTGTGTGTGTGTGTGTGTGTGTGTGTGTGTGTGTGTATATATACATATATGCGCACACATATAATAAGTGAAGGTATATCATATGATCATATGTATATAAAAATACCAGTACCTGAGTTCTAAAATACTAAGAGCATAACCATTTGGTAGAATCCGCCTGACAAAGTTGAAGTCTCCAACATAAATGCTTCCATCAGCACCACAAGCGATGGCAACGGGGGCAAAGAGCTTGTTGCTCAATGCTGGCCCATTACAGCTGGCACAGGAGATAGTTCGTAGGTGCCCATTCCCCATAACTGTGCTGATGACTGGAGGCTGCTGAGATATGAAGATATTCTCCCCATTTCCTTTATGCAAAATACCTGTGTCATAAATAGAGAATAAGAAAGATACCACCATAAGGGAGGTTATTTTATTTATATGGGCAAGATGGGAGCACATGTGAATGCTACCGCACAACAATGTTTGCAGCACTGGCATGTGATTTTCTAATTTTCTATATAAATTGGAACATCCACAAATAGCTTTGACACATCAATAAATGATCCTGTCGTGGTCGATTCCCTGTTCCAAAACAACACTCTAAACTCAGTGTCCAGTTTATTATGTACAGCTGCTTACTAATGCAAATAGCCTGCTCCTGACCTTGCAAATCATGTGGCTGCAACTGAATACATACAGCATGTGGGCCAAGTGAATCACTCACTGTTTGACTAAACATTAGAAGAGCTAAGACACTTGATCCAAGTGGCTTTGAATATGTTGTGACTGCTGGTGCCAGATGTGGTGGTTCCAGCATCTCAGAAACAGCCACTCTCTCAAGATATTCATCCACCACACTGTCAAGAGTTCACAGAGAATGGTTTGTGCACAAGAAATATCCAAACAATAGAATTTCTGTGGGTGAAAACACCTTGTTAACGAGAGTGGTCAGAGAATGTTAACAGTGTAAAATGAACAGCTCGGGAGAAAATGTACAAAACGATTTTTTGGAATGCACCACTAGTCCACCCTTTAAGAAGTTCTGAAGGTTAATATTATGGCTGAGTTACGGCCTTTTGCTGCTTAAACATACTGTTGTGTAGTATATAATCCCTTCTGAGAAATATACTTAAAGTCATAAGAACATCAAGTATAGATTTCTTTGCCTACCCCATCTTGCTCCCCATGACACAAATATAAAGGTGAGAAAAAGCTTGGGGTGACAGCGCAGGGTCAACCAC
This sequence comes from Mormyrus iriodes, assembly GCA_011763525.2. Taxonomy (NCBI): domain Eukaryota; kingdom Metazoa; phylum Chordata; class Actinopteri; order Osteoglossiformes; family Mormyridae; genus Mormyrus; species Mormyrus iriodes. Next base: position 2,178,539 of record JAAGVU020000038.1, on the reverse strand, counting down.
CGGTGGCACCCTTGGGGCTGGGGGTCAAGAACCTTGCTCACGGGCCTATAGACATGTGACTATTCTGGCAAGGCTTAAACCAGCCATCTTCCCATCACAGGCACAGAGACTTGCCCCGCTGAGCCAATCACTGCCCCAAGTATGTTTAATGAATGTGCCAAAGCAATTGAGAAAACCTGTAAAGTGGCCACTGAGTGTAGTAATCCAAACCTTTTTCTCAAAGATGGCAACTTTCTTACCCCACTTGGTAAATATCATATGCATAAAAAAATCTCCTATGAATTCCCAAATATAATTTTTTTGTGTAAAAATTAATCCCAACATAAAATGCTTATATAACCCCAATATTGTGAATCCTATTTACTCCAACCATACACTGCTAACACGTGGAATCTTCTGTAATCCATGTCTTTATCAGTAAATCTGTATACTGCCCTACTGAAAAATGAACACCTGAATAGAGAGATATATACAGAGCACTGCTCATGACATAACGATAAAAAATATATATATATTGTAGCCATGTTTTAATATATTGTGGAAATAATAACAATAAAAGTTATGTATATGTCATGGTCACGTTTAAATATATTGTTGGAACAATTTAGTAAAATGTGGCCACGATATATATAATTTTTATCGTCATAAGTGGGGCTCTGCAGATATAAGTTCTCACTGTAATGCTAATCATTTATAGTCCTTGTTCATTGCTTGAACACTGGCTTGGGTCACTTTTTTCAGAGAATTTTGCTATAAGAGATACATGTATCCATTACAGTGTATCAGGCCCATAGCTAGAAATATATTTTGTGGGGATGTCCCCCTTGGTATAATTCACCGACCTGAAGGGTTCCCATTAGTGAATGCTGCCAGTTGGGGGCCGGAAACAAATTTAGAGGGGGGTTCAAACTCATAATTTATGTGGCTGATCGGTGGTAAACAAGTTTTCTTTTTTTTGGGGGGGGGGGGTTAAACCCCTAATTTTCGTATATGGCTATGTACCTGCAGTATATGATACAAAAGGAAACAGTTTGAATTCATACCACTTTGCAAGTTGAAAGTGTGATGCTTATCCAGTGACCAGCCACCTAAGTTGGAAGGAACCATCTCAAAGCCTTGCACCAATGCCGTCCTCTTTTCTGTGACAATGAAGTCCGGACAAGACTCGTACTCATAGCCGACAGTCACTGAAAGGAAAAAGTAGTGGATAACTATAGTTTTTTTACAATTGCAAACAAGCATTTCAATTCAATTCAATTCAATTCAATTAATTTTTATATAGTGCCTTTCACAACAGTTGCCCAAAGCACTTTACATGATGTTTGAGAGAATACTGAGACAAATAATTTAACTAAAGAAAGAAGGAAGGCCAGATGACAACGGAGGCGTGGAACCAATGACTCCAATGAACCAATGAAGTAAGGAGAAAAAAACCTCTGGGGGTCCTACATGTAACACTATGACCTAAAGTACAGAAACTACAGGAAGCATTAAAAGATGCATTATTTTGCCTTTAAAACATATTACATTTTTCACGTAAATCCCTTAGTGTATATCACCTTTGCACTCTGTAATGTACTGTATAAGTACAGATCTCCATACATTTCCCAACTGCTTATCAAGTACAAAAAGCCCATCCCAAGAAAAGCCAAGATGGGATGCCAATCTACGGCAGAGCACAAGAATATACAATGGACAAATTTGCTTAACTTCCTGCTGACTCCCCATGCGGCCAAAGCACAAAAAAATTGCAGTTCATAATTTTATGCATAGTAATTATTGTATTGGGTGGCAGGGTGGTGCAGGGGCTAGCACAGCTGTTCCACATCTCTGGAAACCTGGGTTCAAGTTTTTACCCAGCTCTGCATGTGTGGAGTTTGCGTGTTCTGGTTTCCCCCCACAGTTCAAAAAGGGGCATTGGAGTTGACAGATTGCCTGTGTACGGTGTACTCCCTGTCTTATGTCCACAGCTTATGGATTGGCTCCAGACCCCTGTGATCCTGCATGGGGCAACTGAGTATAGAAAATGGATGAGTCGTTATCCTCACCTTAAACTCACCTTCAAATAGCATACGTGATAAAACATCTGCATACAATATTAAAACATTGCACAGCTCATTAGAGATTTGCATAGCCTATGAGCGAGAATCAAGAGGACATGGGAACAGAGGAGTTGTTATACTGTCAGACCTTGGAGGCTTTTTCCAGGAATCACTGACATCATTACTTGCCTGTGGAAGTGCTCCTATTTGGATATAGACTTAATACCCTGCATACATTAATCTGTTATGCAACAAAGACATTTACCATGAGTAGTGGATATGTGGGAAATAAAATATCCGCACTCTAATTATCTCCATTTATAAACCTGCAGAATCCTCTAGTAGGACACTTTGGTCAAAAAAAGGATGTTCGCTGATGCTGTCTCTAGTGCTTGCCACAGCAATGTTGCGTTGAATGGTAGTGGATCTCTTTGTTGTTATATTGAATATCCCACAGATATTCAAATGCATTGTGCCTGGGCAGGCCACTAACTTAAACTAAATGCCTAAATATAAGTGCAGGAGAGCGAGATGGGATATGAAAAAAAGTACCTGCTGCCCCTATTAACAATAAAGGTATTTTCTATTCTGTAAATCATCAATCATAACTACAATTTCTTGTTTTTTTGATGTATGAAGTAGAACTGCCATATCCCAGTTGTAGCAGGTTATGATGATTATTACATTTTATGGGTCTGTCAGCATTAGTGTTATACTGAACTTTTACATGACTAACTATAGTTTGCTTAGTGAAAAGACTGAAGGCATTTCGCAGGCATCTTTGGTCCATTTTCCCTCATATATATGTCTCAGTCATCTCAAGCCTTAAAAGGTTAAAACTTAAAACATTGTACCTGGGCAGACTTCGTTCATGTCATTTACTGATCCTTTGAGGAACTTGTTGTTTAACTAAAGAAATTATACCACCACAAGTGGGTAACCTATATCTGTTGGGTTTCTGTCCTGGTCTAAACCATATATTGCTGACTTTCCTCGTGACAAGCTATGTTAGATGCATGGAGTATAGAAAAAGCTTAGACAAGACCATTGTTAAGCTCTCATTCAATGGGCCCTATTTTCCACCGGAGCAAAGCGCGACACAACATGGTTTTGCTAATTTCGTACCAGCGCATTGCTCTTTTTCACACCATGTGCGCACATTGTTAAAATAGCTAATTATTTTGCACCCACTTTCCGCTCATATGAGTGGTGTTTTTTAAATGAGGCCTGGCTGGGTGCATCGTTGGCGTGTTACTATTTTAAAGCAGTGAAGTGCGCTTTTGACCAACAAAAACCACGTCTAAAGTCAGTGGTGCATTATCAAACAGTATATACCTGTAAGCCGTGTGTTTTAGAAACGTGCGGGTGCACGATGCACGTTACAGACACAGGGACGCGCTTGAGGTGCTCTAATGGTTTTTTTGTCATTTTATTTTATTTATATTAATGTTATATTAATAAACTTATATGATATGTTTTAGAGTCCATCTGATCCTTTCACGTAATCATACTGTTTAGTGAAACAACAAAAAAATATATATTCTATTATATATTTTATATATGTATCATGAAAAAATCTTTCGAGTTCATTATCAGAATTAAGCACATACTGTAATTGAAAGGACATTTAAATTGCTGAAAATGCATTTTAGATGTTTAGATAAGTCAGGTGGAACATTACAATACAGCCCTCAGAAGGTCGTGGAAGTTTTTGTCAGTTTATGACAATAAAGCACATTAAGCGCTGTCTCCTTAAAGCTGTATGCATGGGTCATGTACAGCATAGAAAACAAAGATGGATTGAATTTGGAATTCTCTGAAACAAATATGACATGAGAATGACACAATAAAGAGACAATGGAAATCTGTAAAGCGAACTTTTCAAGCTGCTAGTGACTGCAGAAGTGATGATTCTTTTGAGGACTCGTCAAATGTATTAATTGCCACCAAACCTAAAACTATGCATTGTGCAGTCGTTCTGTAGCAACACACGTATTTGTTATTTGAAGCAAAATACGGTGGAAAAAAACATACCTATTACTTCAGCCAAGCCATAGACCTTCTGGCCATAAATGTCAGTCCTATTCCAGGCCAGGACATAGACCAAGCTGGGAGTGGCTGGAAACCACTTCTGGAAGACACGCCCCTCGACTGCTGCTGTCAGGTGTACCTTAACCAGGCCGGCAGGGATGACAGATTGAGTGAGGATGACCCGCAGCAGTGACTTGTATCCTGGGGAACGTGTGCTCAGGTAGCTGAGCTTCATGAAGCTGCCAGGGATGCCGATCTCTTCCTGAACAGCCTGGAAATCACAAGCCAGACACACATGATGAAGCCACTCCTATACTATTCTGCTACCTGTACCTCTCTTTTTCAAATCTTTAAAGTTAAAAGCAACCATTAAATCACTAAACAAAATACTGGGTAATGCTTTACATTAACTGCACCTTCATAATGCATTCATTATGCAGTAACAGGGCATTCATAAATGACATGTAAGTATACCTAGACATCTCTATTAAGCATTGCATTCATAATACTTTCAATGAACAAGACATGGCAGGTGTAATATAGATCATTAATAGCAAACATTATATGATAATACAATTATAATGTTTTTAATATATATTACAGCTGCTAAAGTTGTTTTGATGTTAAGGTATAATTATATGATGCTTATGAAAGTTCTATGAATGCATTATGAAGGTGTACTGAATGTACAGTGTTACAGAATTTAAGTCACATTTTTAATTTAATAAAGAAAAAAAAAATTCCAGAAATGTAGGACAGAAAAGCCTTTAACTTTCTACAGTAACTGTTGTTGCATAAAAGTGAAAAATGCAACAAAGTTCATGATTTCTACTCCTTAAAGAAATTTAATACATATTTTTAAAAAGTTCCTAATGTCAGCTTGTATTTGTGCTGTGCTTTTAGGCAAACAATATTTTTACTACATGGTCCATGTAGGACAACTGCCTACATGGACAGCATCAGCGAACATCCTTTTTTTGACCAAAGTGTCCTACTAGAGGATTCTGCAGGTTTATAAATGGAGATAATTAGAGTGCGGATATTTTATTTCCCACATATCCACTACTCATGGTAACTGAAGTAATTTATGGTGATATGCCTGTCTAATATTAGCAAGTCTACGTCCTTTACCCTTACACTGTCTGTGAGGGAATCTGTGACAGACGTATGGTTCAACAGAACGATCTGTAAAATATACATAGAATCTATAAAATGTATGCAGGGCCCCCTGACCTTCTGAAAGTTTATAACTCACAAACTGAATAATCTTAAAGCCATTATTCTAGTTGGTATTACATAAATTTCTACAGAATGAAGCCTACAGTTATTTTAAATGTAACTCAAAGGAAGCTGAAGTTGTGTTAAGTTTGCTGCCAAAATGAAATCACTATTTTTAAAATATTGCCTTTCATGATCTTATGTTTACTTCAGTTTTACAGAGTTTTATGATTTTTTTTCCTGATGGGTATAGTCAAACACAACTAAGATACACACAGAGCGATGGTCTCTGCAGCTGCTATGTGTTAGTTACCATAGACTTTAACATAGACTTAATCCCTTTCATACCTGCAGTTCTGGGACTATTGGTCCTCTTTCCCCACAAGCACTTGCAAACTGAGTTAGTGGTGGGGGTAGAACAATGGGGTAGGGGATCACAAAATTTTTGATGTTACAAGTAGAGGGTTGACGTTCTACTTTATCCATGATGACTTTATCCAGGACCACAAACTGGTTCCATGGCAACCACACAGGGAGCCTTTTAGTAAGAAAAGGTGCACGTTGGAAGACCAGTGTTATGGAGATCCCTCCAGCAGCGACCAGATCAAAACTGAAAAAGAGCACCTCCATTTCAAGATCACATGGCATCAAATTGTCTGTTTAAATCAAAGGTTGAAACAAACATAATGAAAGCAGTTAATAGAAACGTGGTTATGGATGCTGAATGCATATGTTACTATATTACTTTAGGAAATTGTATTATTATAGATACATGTTTTTACCTCTATCGGCAAATGTGCATTAGATGTTCTTTTGTTTGATAAATGATTTAAAACCCTTCAGTCATGCACACTCATTGTGTGTGTGTGCCAGGGGTAGGCAACCCTGATCCTAGAGAGCCAGAATCTAGCAGAATTTCCATCATACCTGATGAGTTACTATCTCACTCATCAGAGACCAGGTAGGATGAAAAACTGCTGGATACCAGCACTCCAGGATCAGGGTTGCCTCTGCTGTATACCCTGTGATGTATTGACATAATGTCCAGGGCAAGCATGTGCAGAAGAGGGGGGCTAGGGTACCTGAGCACCTGCCCTATTTGCCCAAATGATTGAAAGTGCCTCCCATAGATGTTCTAAGTGCCCCTTTTCTATTACTGAAACAATTTACCAAGGGACCCACGCTGGCAAAATGTACCTACCCCTTGAAATGACTCTGCATGGCACTGGTCCAGGGTGTACACTACCTTGCACCTGATGCCCATCCCCCCCCCCCCCATTCCCCTCTCTGCAACACTGTACGGAATAAGATTTAATGATTTTAATGAAAAAGTAGTACTGAACAGAACCATACCTGCCATCCTGACGACTAACAGTGAAGCCATATTCAGCATGGTGCAGGAAACTGATGTTAACTCCCACCAATGGGGTCTCATCCCCTAAAACCACCTGGCCTCGGATCACAGCTGCTCGACTATAAAGAATCAGCAGGAGAATGGCAGAGAAATTATATTTCCATATTCAATAAAGTGAGCAGAATTAGGTTTTCATCAGCTGGGATATTTAAATTGGATAACAAATACCTGACATTACTAAAATGTGAGATAGCAGCAGCAGCAGCTGGCACAACAATGGCCTAAAGAACAAAGTGTTCATGAAGCAGAACATTTTTAATTTCTAAGGACGTAATATGATGTGCAGAATATATTAATGTGCAAATTCTTATTCACCATATTCAAAATTTTGACGGCTGAGAATAGTTTCCATCAACCTCCATGGACACATGTACATCTCTATGTACATACTTTTCTATTTATACAAATAAGTCCTATATTTTTTCAATGACAGTCCCATCCATGCATGGAGTAATTATGTGCTTCAGAGTGCCAAATAACTAATTTTGAATGACCTGGATTTTTCGTAACATAATTATATTGAACCAAGCTGGAGACACAACCCATGAATTTTTTAAATCTGCATTACGTTTAAGCACAATCTGATTTGCAATACTACTTCTAAGAACAAACTGAAAGGAGTGAAGAAAAAAAAACTGGATCAACTGACAGGTGTTGAGCCTCAGGATCCAAGAACGGAAATGAAAAGGGCAAGTTAGAAATGTGGCATACCTTCTGTCAAATGGAACATCACCAGGGAACACGTGGGTGCTGGTCTTGCCTATTAGGAAGTGGATACGGTCAAAGAAGAGGCGTGGGAAAAATGACCCAAGTGGCTGCGGGCTCTGCTGTATAATATCCATAGGTTCCGGGGAGCCTTGACACAATGGGCTATTGTGGCAGTTGTCCTGCTGGCAGCAGTCTGGGTCCACACAGTCTGTCAGCCCATCTGAAACACAATGCTGTCCATGTTATACTATAAAGCAGTATTTCCCAACCCGGTCCCTGGAGTTCCCTAGACAACATTTTTGCTCCTTCTCAGCTGCCTGCCAAATGGTTCACATTTTTGCTCTTTCCCAGTTACCAAACTCGATCCACACGAGTATTCATACAGGGCAAACAGTTCCACAGAAAACGCTATTACAACTGCCCTTCACACTGTCTTATCCCACCTCGAGCATCAGACAACATATGTCCAAATGCTGTTTTTCGACTGCCGCTCAGTATTTAATATACAATCCCCTGCAGATGGGCTTCCAGCCTCCAAGATGTAGGCCTAAATCAACAATTCTGCAATTGGGTCCTGGACTTTAGTCTGTTTAACGTTTGTGTATGCTGGTTCAAATAAGTACAGTTGAGCAAGTAGTTCAACACTGCTAACCGATACAACGTTAGAACTCAGCCGAGGAGGTCGCCATTTATGTTTACATCAGGTCATGTTGTCAGGAGCACGAGCAGCCTAGCACTAGCTTCTGCGCTGTGATACAGTTGGCGTGTGGAGAATGGTAGAAATGAAATAGTTCCTACATAAAACTGCTCACTTTAACGTCTATGGATTATCTTAAGTAACTGAGTCATGATTTCCGGTAAGAGACATTGCTGTTGAATTATTCAAAAGTATTTTTTTGGTGCTTTAATTATCACACAAAGAATGCCATTTAGTCCCATTATATTTGAGAGAAGGCAAACATTTCTATGACAGGTATCTCCAAAAGTAGGCAACTCTAACCACTGCAATTTCGATGCATAAATATCACTACAGGTTATCTGAAAAATGTTTTTTTTATTATTTTGGGGTGAACTGCCCCTTTAAATGATGGTAACAGCCCTGTTGTGATGCACTTATGGCTAATTCATTCATTTAGAACCGAGGGGGTACTACTTCAGGCATATATTTTTGTCCATCCTGATTCTCATTTGCTACAAATTTAGCCTTCAATGTACTTTGCTTTACAGGCAGTTTGACAGGGGCTCACCTCCATCATTGTCAGCACTGTCACTGCATTCCATCTCCATGGTGACACTGCATGCTGAACCGCTCCAGCCGGCTTGGCAAATACAGTGCCACTCACTATGCTCCATCGTGCACCTCCCATTGCCATTGCACAAACCTGGGCATCCATCTGTGAGAGAATAGGCACATAAAAGCCTGGTTAAACATATTACACATGGCACCAAACCTTGAATTTCATAAACACATTTCTTACTGCTCTATATTAATAAAGTTAGTTACACTCTTATACATAAAGTCACCACCCTCACCATATCTTGAATTACACCCTAAGGTCAGGTCAGGACCATGCACTGGTACAGCTCATTGTTGCACCCATCACACGATGAAGCACCCAGTGATCCGGTTGGCAACCCCCCAGGCTGACATGAAACTTGGTCAGCCTGGTCCAGCTGCTCAGGTCCTCAGCAATGAGGATCCTGCCAGTTGGACTACCCTCAGGAAATCACGCCACATGGCCATAGTGCCATAACTGATGCTCGCTCACAATGCATGCAATGTGACTCATTTAGGATTCCCTGAGCATTCAATACAAAGTTCTCCGAAGAGACACAGTACCCAAGGAGTATAGTCTTCGTCTCAAGTCACCGGATAGCGTCCATGTCTCACAGCCATACAGCAAAACAGGGAGCACCAAGACTCTAAACATCTGGACCTTCATCCTCTTGCAAAAGATATTGGGAGCACCACATACCCCTTTCCAGCGACCTCATGACCCCCCATGCTCTGCCATTCCGTCTGCTGTCTTCATTGGAAGAATCACCAGAGACATGAATGTCGTTGCAAAGGTAAGTGAACCTCTCAATGCAGTCAACATTCTCCCCTCAAAGAGACACACTACTAATGGCTGTGCCCAAGAGGTCAATAAAAGCCTGGATCTTGGTTTTTATCCAGGACACTCACAAGCCCAGACACTCAGACTCCTTGCTCAGTCTCTCAAAAGCCCTAATCGGAGCCTCCATTGTCTCTGTGAAGATCACAGCAATGTCTTAAGATTGAAAAAATTTAAATAATGCTGACAACAGTCCCACAGTCAGGCAAAAATAAAATTCCAGAAAAGTGACAAATAAAATCACAACAGTAAAATACCTTCCAATTGCATCTGTATTCATCAGATAAAAGCAATCACTGAACAGATCACAAAACAAGATAATTGCTCTCCACCTGTGATTAGCTGCATTGACTTTACTTCTGGATAAAATCAGCTGTCTCTAGAGGATTCCACTGCTTTATAGTACATTTCAAAGCAAAGAATAGGTAGAAAGGCACATTCAGAAGAGCTTTGAGATAAGTTGTGGCAAAGCTCAAGTTAGGAGAAGGCTGTACAAAGATCTCAAAGGCTTTAACAATCTCTTGTAGTATAGTGGGAACCATCATCAAGATGAGATATGGCACCTCCCAAAACTTGTATAGATCAGACCAGTCCCCCTAAGTCGATGATCAAGCAAGAAGAATGCTGAAGAAGAGAGGCTATCGAAAAGCCAGTGGCAATTCTGAGTGGTTTACAGACCTTTATGCTAAGGACAGGTCATTTTGTCCATATCTATACAATATCACAATTTCTCTGCTAATTTGGTCTGTATGAGATTGTGGTAAGAAAAAAGCCCCTCCTCAAAAAAGAACATCAAATTTGATTTAGATTTAACTAAAACACACCTTACAGTCAGTCGGGTGGCAAGAGGTGCTGTTGTCCAGCAAACCCACTTTTTTGGACATAATACAAAACAGGATGTCTGGCAAACACCCAACACGCCTTACAACTCAAATACCAGCAATCCTACAGTAAAACCAGTCTGAGGCTCAAAAAAGCGACTTTGTCCACCTACTGCAGCTCCTTACATCTCTCCCAGTACAGGTGCATATATCAAGCCCACTGCCACAGTCTGCCAAGGGATCAACAGTTTCAGCAGGCTGCTTGGACTGCACACCTGGCTCACGTCTGCATGTGTGACTAACAAAGCACATTTCATCGACAACTTTAATCTGTTCTGGCCATGCAGATATCTGTTTAAACGTGATGGGTTCCACCTCGACTTTTCTGGGGCACAAATGCTTAAATCAAATCTGTTGTACATCTCTCACGCACCCAGGAATTTTATCAGAGACATTGTCACTCAACAAAAGCCACAGTCACCTGTTAAAAACATGGTTGGCATATGCAGAAGTGTGCTTTTGGGAATAGATGAGGATCTGTGCCGTTTGAATAAGATTTACCACTTGTTAGGAATTTATGTGTAAGAATCTATGCAACTAGCCAAAATATACCTATTATTTGTAATAGCAGGTGACGTGGCAGCATAAGAAAGAGGCAGTAGAAAGGTTCAAATAAATATAATTTAATTTGTGTGAAGTGTTCCAACCTTAATGAAGACAAACCAATTCTGCAGGTTCTTAAAGCTGTGGTACTGAATGTTCACTCTCTCAGCAACAAACCTATGATAGTAGGCTAACTGATTGAAAACCAGAATCTTGATGTCATTTTCCTTACTGAGACCTAGCGCGATATATATATATATATATATATATATATATATACACACACACACACACACAGAGCGGGTAAAATACGTATTGAACGCGTCAACGTTTTTCTCGGTAAATATATTTCTAATGGGGCTATTGACATGAAATTTTCACCAGATGTCGGTAACATACCAAGTAATCCACACATACAAAGAAATCAAAACAAATAAGTCCATAAATTAAGTTATGTGTAATAAAGTGGAATGACACAGGGAATAAGTATTGAACACGCTTACTGAAATTTATTTGATACTTAGTGGAAAAGCGTTTGTTGGTGATGACAGCTTAAAGACACTTCCTGTATGGAGAAACTAGTCGCATGCATTGTTCAGGTATGATTTTGGCCCATTCTTCTACACAAACTGTCCTCAAATCGTAATGGTTCTGGGGGTCTCTTCTATGAACTCTGAGCTTTAGTTCTTTCCATAGATTTTCAATTGGATTCAAGTCAGGTGATTGACTGGGCCATTCTAGCAACTTTACTTTCTTTCTCTGAAACCAATTGAGAGTTTCCTTAGCTGTGTGTTTGGGATCATTGTCTTGCTGAAATGTCCACCCTCATTTCATCTTCAGCATCCTGGTAGATGGCAACAGATTTTTATCAATTATATGATGTCTGCTAGTACCATATGCTGAAAAACAGCCCCTCACCATGATGTTCCCACCTCCAAATTTCAGTTGGTTTGGTGTTTTTGGCGTGATATGCAATGCCATTTCTCCTCCAAACATGGTGTGTGCAATGACGTGCAAAAAGTTCAATTTTGGTCTCATCTGACCAGACTATATTCTCCCAGTATTTCATTGGCTTCTGCAAATGTTGTGCAGCAAACTTTAAACAAGCTCAAACATGCTTTTTCTTCAGCAGTGGAGTTTTGTGCGGTGAGCATGCATAGGGGCTATGGCGGTTGAGTGCATTACTTATTGTTTTCTTTCAAACAACTGCACCTACTAATTCCAGGTCTTTCTGAAGCACACCGTTAGCGGTCCTTGGCTCTAGGACAACTCTTCTCATTATTCTTTTGACTCCTCAGTCAGAAATCTTATGACGGGCACCTGGTCGTGTCTGGTTTATGGTGTAATGATGACGGGTAATGATGTGAATCTGAAAGCCTTAAATAGTGAACTGAAGCGTGCCAGAAATCTCTACTATTCAAATATGATAGAAAATAACAAGAAAAACCCCAAAACCCCTTTTTACTACTATTGATAGACTGATTACTTTGACATTTCATTTGTGTTTTTATGTGAACAATGAATTGTGTCATTTGCTTGAAGTTTAAGAAACTTTAGCTTAGTGTTTTGTAACTTCTGTTGAAAAAGACTTACATACATGTATATTATGTAAATTTGGTGTACTGTAGATTGTAAAATGATAGTTAACTGTAAGGTTACCATATGTCCAGGTGCCCAGACACAAATTTTCATTTTACAGGGTGGTTAGGGAAAACTCATTAATATTCATATGAGAAGCGCTACCTGATTAGCCGATGAACACTAAAAATGTATTAATATTCATGATAGAAGTGCTGCCTGGCTGGTCGGTGAATGTGAAAACCCGGACACATCTTCTTTTTCCTCTCACCAAATATGGTAATGCTAACCTTAATTCACTAATCATAACCAAGTTATATTACTTCTGAACTCATCAAGCCACACACTTAATCCCCACCCCACAAAGTAATTTAAACAAGTTCTAAGCTCGTTGTCAGCAAATGTTCTGAATATTGTTAATCCTACTCTGAAAAAAGCAATTTTAACACAATGTCTTAAAACCGCTATTATCAAGCTTTTGTTGAAGAAAAGTAATCTTGATGGCACTGTGCTCAGTAATTATATGCCATTCTGTAACCTTCCATGTCTTGGTAAAATAATTGAAAAAGTTGCGTCTATTCAGTTGATTGATTATCTTAATACTAATAATCTCCACAAAATGCCAGTCTGGCTGTCAAGCACACCACAGTTCTGAACTGGCTCTTCTTAAAGTGCTGAGTATTTAAAGTTAAACAGAGACTCTAGAAACCTGTCTATTCTGGGTCTTCTAGATCTCATGGCTGCCTTTGACACAGTAGAACATGGAATTCTGTGCACATATGGGTTATCCTCTCACAGTCTTAGATTGGTTCAGATCATACCTAAGTGGGCATTAATATTGTGTTGCACTTGACACCTATGTCTCAAAGCATCAAGCTGTTACATGTGGAGTCCCTCAAGGCTCAATTTTAGGGCCTATATTATTTAACCTTTACATGTTACTGCTGTCAAGTGTGAGAAATAAACATAAAAATCAGCTTTAATCAGTATTCAAATGACACACAACTACATCTGTCTCTAACTCATGATGCTCATGGGTCTACCCACTACCTGCTTGAATGCATAGATGACATAAACTCATGGATGTCACAGAACTTTCTAAAACTGAAAAAGATAAAAACAGATCTTGCACTGGTTTCCTGTGGTTTTAGGACTGATTTTAAAGATCTTTTGCTAATTTTTAAATGTTTACATGGGCTTGCTCCAACGTACCTCATTGGCATGATTGTAAAGTACACTATATTGGCAAAAGTATTAGGACACACCACTTCACATCAGGACACGCAACCATTGAAATCAGGTGTTGCATTCAGACCCATTGCCACATGTGTATAAAATCAAGCACCTAGTCATGCAGTCAGGTTTACAAACATTTGTGAAAGAATGGGTCATTCTGAGGATCTCAATGAATTTAAGCGTGGTACTGTCATGGGATGCTACCTTTGCAATAGGTCAGTTTGTGAAATTTCTTCCCTGCTGGATATTCCACGGTCCACTGTAAGTGGTATTATTGCAAAGTGTTTAGGAACAACAGAAACTCACCAATGAAATGGCAGACCACATAAAGTAACAGAGTGTGTTCACCGAGTGCTGAGGTGCATAGTGTGTAAAAGTTGCCAAGCTCTGTTGACTCAGTAACTGCAGAGTTCCAAACAACCTCTGGCATTAACCCCAGCACAAAAACTGCGCACTGGGAGATTCATGGAATGGGCTTCAATGGCCGAGCGACTGCATGCAAGCTTCACATCGCAAGCACAATGCCAAGCGTTGGATGGAGTGGTGTAAAGCATGGTACTCTGGAGCAGTGGAAATGTGTTCTGTGGAGTGATGAATCACACTTTTCTGTCTGGCAGCCTGATGAACAAGAAGAACGTTATCTACCTGACTGCATTGTGTCAACAGTAAAGTTTGGTGGAGGAGGGATAATGGTATGGGATTGTTTTGCAGGGGTTAGGTCTATAAAGGCGTTGAGTTTGCAAAATATGGGTTCAAAACACCAGTTAGTTGTTGAAGAAAACCTGCTGCCCTCAGACAGGAAGCTGGTGATCAAAATTGTTTTCCCGCATCTCACTTGTTTTGTATTAATTTTGTATTTTTCTTGAAGGAATTTTATGTTACCTTTTACTGAGTTATTGCTAAATATGATTTGTAAATAAAGGTGATAAATCATTTTGAAAGGGGCTGGTGACTTTCTTTTCTCGAAAATAAAAAAATCCATCATATGTAAATTCTCTGACACATTTGCATAAGTATATGCAAAATGTGTTTGTCTCAGTGTTTTCTTTGAGATTTGCAATGTAATGGCAAAATGGTTCTGCAAAAATTTATCTTGAGGTCAGGTAAGGTCAGGTTAGGGAGCAGGCACTGGTACAGTACGTTGCCACATCCACCACATGAGGAAAACCTCAAGATCCCAGTTGGCAACCCCTCAGGCTGACACGCAGTCCAGTCCCACCCTCCAGAAATGGCAGTCTGTCTGCCATAATCAGGCGCTATGTGGGCGTTCTGTTGGCCTGGTTCAACTGCTCGGGTCCTCAGCAACGAGGATCCTGCGAGCTGGATCACCCTCAGGGAATCGTGTCACATGGCGGTAATGCCGTAACTGACGCTCCCTCACAATGCAGGTAATATGCCTCATTCGGGACTCCCTGAACAACCTCTCACTCGACATAAAGTCAAACCAGCGGTACCCGAGGCTTCTCCAAAAAGATACAGTACCAAAGGAGTGTCGTTTTTGTTTCAAGTCACATGATAGCATCCATGTTTTGCAGCCATACAGCAGAATAGAGAGCACCATCTTACAAAGATATCAAAAGTGCCATTGTGGAAGAGAAATTCTAATAGGCCGGGGAACGGTGCGTAGTGGGATTGCTGTCAATGTTTTAGGCCTTAGGCAAGAAGAATGTGTATGTTTATTTCAAGTGCTGACCCTGAAACTGGAAGCTGAAACTGCCTGTTTTTAAAGATAATCGGAGCCTCCTTTGCCTTGCTGAGAGAACGGGACGCATTACGTAGGCTGCTCAATGCTGCAGAGGAACATAATGGGTGAGCAGTCAGAAATATCAAATAGAGAAACAGGCGTATATTTTTATGCAGTTTTATATGTTTGCTATGTTAAATCTAATTTGCTTGATTGTATGGAATGGATTAAATAGAAATATGTGAAGGGCTAGCAAGGGTAGAATGCAACTGATGGTGACTGGCAGTCTGTCCCTGGGCCTAGAGGAATGTGGAGGTGCATGAGATCATCACCTCTAAGGCCATCATGCTTTTCACCTTAACCAATGGGGTGGAAGGTTTCATTTTATGGGAGTTACAGAAATGTATGAGAACTGAGCCTCTCTGTTGTTTGGGGGTTCACTTCTTTGGAATGGGGATACTCTGTTTCCTTGCTTTCAACTAATGGCACACCCTGCTTTAATAAAGACATTTTATCTTACTCAGGTCATGTCAGGGAAATTTACTTCATGCCTGGTGCTGAACAGACTTTAGAGAAATAAAAGTGAGTGCAGGTTTTTTACTTCAACACCACACATCCCTTTCCATTGACCTCACAACTCCCCATGCTCTCCCAATCCGTCTACTGACTTCATAGGAAGATCCAGGACACTCGAAAGCCCAGACACTCAGACTCCTCGCTCAGTCTCTCCACAGCCCCAATCAGAACCTCCATTGTCTCCACAAAGATCACAGCATCATCAGGAAAGTCAAGATCAGTAAATCTTTGTCCATCAACAGATGCCCCACAGCCGCTGGACCCCACGACCCCATCCAACACCCAGTCCATGCAAGCAATGAACAGAGCAGGAGTGAGGACACCCCCCCCCCCCCAACGGGGAAGAACGCAAAGGTTCTGCCTCCACTCTACAGTACCACTGGCAGTGATGTCCAGCAACTTCAGGGGTATGCTGCGCGCTACAGAAACAAGCTACATCTGCAATAAAACCTGAATCCTCTTTAGGTGTAAAATCACTCTGACAAGTCAGAGAAGAACATTAACTGAAAATGACAATATTTAGATGAGTCAGCTGCCTGAGAGATTTGAGTTGACTCTAGCAGAAGACCTCTAGGGCTACCAGAGGGTTAAATTCAAGAATAGATTTCTGAGCAATTTTTGTTGCCATATACAAGTTAATATCCACATCAGAAATATAATAATGGTTGGCAATTATTTTAAGACTGGAGATAAGTATATATTGTACGTTACCTTTAAGAACCAGATCCACATAGTTTGCTGGCAAAGAGGAAGAAGTAGAAAGTTAAATTAAATGAAAGATTACAACCAAGTATTTTCTGCATCCCTGAGTCTGGCATTTACCCATTAAATGTAAACACACAAAGGCGGAAAGGCCAGCTACATGGGCGATGTGTATGAAAGCATTATCTAATCAGGTGCATGAAATAACATTATAAACAGAGACAGAATATGTCACCCAGTTTGGAATCAAACTCACCAGTGTTGCAATGCTCCCCCTCCCAGCCCGGGTGGCACTCACACCTCCCATCTCTACACTGGCCGTGTTCCTCACACTGAGGGTGACAGATCTGCTGTTCACACCCCAGGCCTTCCCAGCCTTCCTCACATTGACAGCGACCTTCTGTGCACACCCCGTGATTTCCGCAAGACAAAGGACAAAGCTCTGTGGGGAAAAAGAAGAAAAAATGGCATCCAGATCAATTTTATGAATTACAGTATATCTCCAGTGTGTCGTGGTTCCACATAATACAAGATATTAGATCCTAAATCTCATCAGAAACACTTAAATTCCCTTTTGAAATTCTTTATTCAAAATCAGAAACTTTTCATTGAGAGAAAAAATGAATATGAATATTACTACAAATTATAATAGTTTTCTATTCAAAACTTTATTCAAATACCACACAATGATTTTATATTATAAACAACCTTATATGCCTACTGCTAATCAACAATCATTGCTTTTAGTAGCTCCATTACAATAAACTCCACTGTCATTGCATTACAGGAACTGTAAAATACAAGTTTCATATGTATGTATATAGCACTATGGTTTAATTAGACTGACCTTCTATTTAAAATTTTAATGTGATGATTTGTGCGGCAGACGACTTTTGGGAGGAGCCTAATGGAGAGGATGAGGGTTGAAGAATGACCCCACTACCTTCACATCCCAGAGGTGTGAGGCGACAGTGCTAATTACTGAACCACCGTCAACCCTTGATTATAAATTCTAAACTGATAACAAATGTGACAAAAAATTTAAAGACAACGTGTAAAAAAACCCAACAACCTTAATGTAATGCCTGAACCATATGTGTAGAAGTAATGTTACAGGTACACTTTTCTGTGAATATTTGGCCCACTAAAATGTTATCAGCACTTTTTCACCAATTCATTGCTTCACAAATGAAAAAATCCACAGCTTTGTATAAACACTTTTACTAGCAAACTTGAGATATTGTGGGTAGAAGTCAGACTAGTTATTTGTTTTTATTTCCTTCATTGGACTTCCTCTGCTGGCCCCTGGAGGATGGGCTCCCCCTTTGAGTCTGGTTCCTCCAAAGGGTTCTTCCTTCTAGGGAGTTTTTCCTTGCCACTGTCGCCTCTGGCTTGCTCACTGGGGGCTTTGGGCGGGGATAATGTAAAGCACTTTGGCACAATGTAATTTTAGGAAAATACACTATACAAAAATAAATTTAGTTGACTTGAACTGAACTGAACATTTTGTTCAATTTATTCTGTTTCATGTTCAAAAGACTGCTGACAGCAATATTAATGACTAATTGGTACATTCAGTACTCCAGTCAACACAATACTGTGTGATTTATTTCAATAGAAGTATGTTACAAAGCCTGCACATGGTAATAATATGTGCAGTTTTGTAAAATATGTTGTTGACACTGTTTTTATATTTCAATTATTTAACAGTGTTCTCTGCAGCCTGGTCATCACAGTAAGAGTGTCCCCTTGGCAAGATTAGTCGCAAAGCTATCATCCATTTTTAAATACCAATTAAGAAAAAAAAATACTCATTCAAATGTTAAAACATACAAGACCTATGGCTAATGGAAAGTGTATGCAATGAAATAATTATTTGTAGAAAAGGGACCAAAAACTGGGATAATTTGTACTCAGAATGTAAGGGAAAGATATTGGCTAGTTCATTAAGCAGTCTGGCATGCTACTGATAGATAATTAGAATAAGTGGAAAATATACATGAAAATATAAAAAACTGAATTGCATTAATTGTAAATAGAGTAAATTTAGTTCATCAACATTGCTATTGGGTCATTCTATATCAAATCACCCAGAGGGTCCCAGGTCACCCTCTTAGATTCCCCTAAAAATATTCATAGGTGCTCCTATACCTATAGCTTATGGAGAAATCCCAAATATTAAAACTATACAAAACTACAGGCCTTTGAAATTTTAATTAATTTTATTCATTTTGTCAAACAAGTCTTTCGGTCCAATTTCCAACATTTGTAGCTCCTTTGGAATTACATGAACAGCTTTGAAACTTCGTGACTAGGGGTAACTTTTTCTGTTGAATTCAAATCAGGTGTATCTTGTGTACTTTTCCTCTTACAAGGCTCTGAAAATGGCCAAAAATTTAAATCTGAATACTAGTTACAATAATTCTTTAGTCCTAAAAAGAAAAAAAATCTTTGCAGTGATTATTTATCCATTATTGGGGATAATGCATTTGTATGTTTTTGACAATCAATATTTTTTTCCTCATTATTTTGAATTAATTTGTGAAGGAGTAGTATGTTCCTCTTATTGAAATAAGTCTTAGTGGCAATTCTGAAACTGTGAACAATGTAATTTTAATTTTTTGGTTGAATTTGTACAGCAGCAAGAGCATGGCCACATGGTCAAATGAGGACATGAAAGTAGGTTATTTTGAAAATTGAGCATATTTTTATTAGACAATTCCACTCCTATAACAGTAATACATATAGGCGATTTGATATGCATTGGGTGTAATATTATGTACATTGACACCATATAGCCAAAATATTTTTTCTTTCTTCTGATTGAACCTAAAATAAATATTGAAAAGGATACTGAATGCATTTTACTTTGATAAAAAGGGAAATTTATCAGTGACATTGCTTATGGCACAATTGGACATAATGTAAGTCATATGTTGACACTGCCTTACCTGAAAACACTTTAATTAAGGAATTAGTGTATGTTTCCCACAGCTCCAGTAAAATAAAATAACACAATATTATTAATAAATAAATAAATAACTTTTATTGGTGCAAATAATTTAAAAAACTACTTTACTACTAAAAACACAAATCTACAGAATCACCTTAGTGTGAGCATTAATATGTACTAAACACAGGGCTGGGCAACATAGGCAGCCGCCTAGGGTATTAGCCTCTGAGGGGGTGCTGACTTAGCATTTTCAGTAGAGAATATGTGGCTGTACTTCAGAACAGCTGTTCACTCATCGTTCTCATGCAACTTACAGCATGAGCAGTTTTGCAGAAAAGAATGGGGAAAAATTGCAGTGTGCAAGTGTACGAAGCTGGTAGTAGATGCCTCTACTAAACACTGACGTGGGTGAATACTTCGGTAAGTAAAATATTACTTTGTGTCTTGTACTTATATCTCGTAATTTATTTAGATCGCTTCATTGTGATTTGTGAATATGTTGACATTAAGAAGTCTGTTTTGTTTATCAGTGTCAAAAATCTGAATCCACTGTGCTTCAATGCCGTAAAACAATAAAATATAAAAAATTGAATGTGGGTGAATATATGCAGTATATTTTCAGTATTTTCACAATATGTTTTCTGCTTCCTTGATTTTGAAATGGAACAAGCAAGAAATATGAGACAACACCACTGTGAATTAACCCTACCTGTGGAGCAATCTGTACCCGTCCAGCTGGGATCACAGGTACAAGTGCCAGCATCAGGCAAGTAGGTCCCATGCCCTGAGCACTGTTCCTGGCAATCTGGCAGGGGGCTTTCGCAGCTTTCCCCACCCCAGCCAGGTGAGCACAAGCACTCCCCCTTCACACAAACACCATGTCCAGCACACTGGGGGTCAAGGCAGTCAACTGAAGAGGAGCCAGACAGAAAACATGCGTGAGGACTATCTACTCACAAAGCTTCATTTTGTAGGTACAGGCAAGTGTAGTGCAGAGTAATATTTAAGTTATAATGCAATCTAATTATATGTAATGGAAATTTTATATACAGGCAGTCCCCAGGTTACAAACAAAATCCATTCCTTAAGTCTGTCTTTAAGTCCTATTTGTCTGTTGTTAGTTAAATAATAGAAAAATGATAATACAGTACATAATAATAATAATTATACAGTAATTAAAAAAGTAACTACATACGGTCCTATACCTCGAGCCAATGAACTGCTGAAGCTGCGGAATGTTTTCTTGACCATCACAGAGTAGTTCATACATTCATCATTACAAACCAAGGTAATTAACCAGAATTTATAATACAATCAGCTTTATGACAGTCCGTCTGTAAGTAGTACGTTGAATGTTCTTAAACTATGGACTGCCTGCGTGTCCCAAATAACCATTTTGATTATAAAATACACTACTTTAACTTGTTTTTTAACCTACACTGGAGAAAGTAGGGTCAGACAGTCCCTGAAGCCACGGGGCCCGTCTCAAGGGCTAAATGGTGAAATTATTCCGTTGATCATGGGATTTAAACTGTTACATATCCAATCACAGGCATACTGTCTTAACCTGCAGAACGTTACATATCCAATCACAGGCATACTGTCCTAACCTGCAGAACGAGGCACCGCTCCTCAAAACTAAACAAAAGACTTTTGCAACTCCATTGAATAAACCATACAAAGTAGTATTTATTATGCTTACAGCTGCTTACACTAAAATCAATGAAAACCATAGGGCTTGACTGTATATCAAGCAGGGGAGTAATGGACTTGCCTTGCTCACAGCTGTTTCCCTTATATGCTGGAATGCACACACATATTCCCTGGATGCAGGTGCCATGATTGGAGCAGGTTGGGTCTAGGCACTGGTCCTCCTGGATGTCGCATTCAGGTCCTTTCCAACCCTTGTGACATATGCAGCGCCCTCTTTGGTAGTCCCCATTCCCACTGCATAGCACCGGGCAAGCATCTGTAACAGAATATGTAGCAATTGTGTACACATTTGCAGAAAATATCTCTGTGATTACTGTCTAGTTATACAAATCCATTCCGCATTTTCTACCTTGATAGCACAACAGCAATACGACCTCTAGTAGGGCAGTTTCTCTAAAAGCAAATAAATTCACTGGATTACATAAATTTAGCTGGACTTTTTATTCAAAATATGTACAATTGAGAAAGCAGGGACAGCCAGTCCGTATTTGAAGTTAAAGGCCTTGCTGAAAGGCCCAATGATGAAACCACTCTGCTAACCACAGCATTTGAACTGGAGACCTTCTAATCACACGCAAATAGCCACACCTCCATGTATGTAATGGAATCACAAACTTGGGAGTTAACTTTCACTGCTGCTAATAACTGCCCGCATAGCCGCAGAGAGGACCATCTGCTGGAATTCATTGCCTCATCCTGTGAAATCCTGTTATTTCATGCATCATTTCAATTTATCCATCTCTAGCTGCAGTGGCTCCTGGGCTGCTTTTGAGTCTAAAAATGAAAATAGATGCTTTTTGAAACTAAAAACCACAAAATAAATGCCTTCTAGCAATGTTCCATCCATCTTCTAGCCACTTATCAGTGTTACCTGGAGCATCTCTCAGGCAGCACAGAGCACAAAGCCGGATTACACCATGGACAGGATGCCAGTCCATCACAGGCCACACCTACAGTAGTATGCAAACATCTAATGCAGTCAAAGAAAATGTGCAGGGCTCTTTATATGAGATGTTAGTGTATAGTTGCTCAGAAAATCATAATTTTGTATTAGAGCCTACGTAAATTAACAGAATTAACATTCTTCTGTTCTCCAAAAAGATTCTGATATATTGTGGGATAGTTACATGAACACCACTTTGGTTCCTTCCTGATTAGCTGGTCCAGCCTCTTCCTGCCCACCACAGAGAAGCCACTGCTCCAGCATACAATGCCTTACAGGACTGCTGATGCTACTAGTGAGTCATAAAAGGTCTTGAGGGGCACCCCTAGGACTCCAAAATCTTAATCTCCTCAGTGGGTAGAGCCGGCTTTGGCCCTTCCTGTAATTGCGCATCGGTGTTGTCAGTTCAGTCCAGTTTAATGTTCATGTAAATATCCAAATACTTATAAGACCTGACAGCTTCGATGTCCACTGCCTGGATGTTCACTGGGCTGACTGGATTCTGACTCTCAATGAAACAGAGGAGCTGCTGGTGGACTTCTGTGGGACAATTTGTACTATCCTCAGCATTTTAGAATAATTATGAAGACATAAAAACTATAAAATATAACATATTTGGAATTATGCACCGACCAAAAAAGTATTAAACAAAAAAAAATTGTTGGGTTAGGGCAGCTCTGTGGGTTAGGACCCAGAAGGTTGCCAGTTCAAATCCCTGAGTTGGCAAAGTTATTCTACCATTAGGCCCTTGAGCAAAGCCCTTAACCCCAATTGGTCCAGCGACTGGCTGATCCTACTGTCTCCTCTATGTCAGTTTCATGAGCTGGCCTTCTGGGATGCTTTTCCAGCTGTCCAGAAGGAGTTCCTACATATGTTGAGAACTCATTGGCCACTTTTCCTTCACTCTGTGGTCAATCTCCTCCAAAACCATTTCTACTGTGTTTAGGTGAGGTGGCCAGGTCATGTGATGCGACATTCTATCACTCTCCTTTGTAGGTGGTTTGCTATGCCCAAACTTTTGACTGGTACTGTATATTCCTTATAACTGGAGACTGCAATGTTGGAAACAAGAAGGTCAAGTCAGGAAATTCAATTGGCCTGTCTGGATCTGAATACAAAAAAGGTGGCCCTATTTCAGAGAGATCTGGAGGAAAGAATTCAAAGAGATCATTCAAGATGAACCTGAAAAAAGGGTTGGTCAAATGAAAGGACTAAAGAAATGATGGAAGACAGAAGGCAAGAAAGATGGGAAGCCAAAATCAGGAAAAATAAGAAATTTATTTTAAAAGTACTAGATGATAAATTCTAGAAAACTACTAGGAAAAACAAAGTCATAGAAACTTATTGAAAGCTCAAGATAACTGTCCAACATACAACTTGGAATCTGGATTCTGAGTTCGATATTAATAGGCTGCTGGCTCTACAAGTATTGCGAAAACATTCAAGTAGACTACAAAAGACAGGGCTCACACATTGACTTGAGAACTGCTGGTGGATCCACCGTAACCCATAGTGAGCGGCCCACAGGCAGGCTCTCGCATGCCTTCTGTCATAAACGCATCATTCCCTCTTCCCCTCTGCTATTGTCCTTTGGTCCCCTTTCCCAGGTTAAACAGAATGCTTGTCCATGAGAAAGATTTGTGTTTTGTTAATATGAATGCATATTCATCTTTGGTCTCATTTTATAATTTGACTATCCAAATGTTGAAGGGTACATGGATGTTGGGGCATAAAAGTGAATAAAATACATGGACCTGATAACAAATAGGTGCAGAAAATCTCCTGTTTCATTGTTAGTTAATGCAGGTCAGCTAAAACTGCAGTAATATGGGTTAGCTTATTTCTCATGAGGAAGAAGTCTGACAGCACTATTCTGGTCTTGCAAATTGTAATATTGGCAGTAATAAGCAGTCTGTGAACCATTTGGACTGGGATCTGTATCTGGATACCTGCACTGACCACCACTGTCAGCCTAAAAATAACCTAAAAACAATGTGCTTTTTACATGTTTTTATGGATTATATTTAAACAATTCAGCTTCAGATCATGGACACATATTTTGATATTTTCCTGTACAATTGCCTGATCCATCCATTCATCCATCCCTCCCTTTCTCCCTCCCTCACTCCCACCCTCCATCCATCCATCCATCCATCCATCCATCCATATTTTAGCCAGTAATTGGATGTGGGATTGTGGGGGGGCTGGACCAGGATCTCATACAGCAAAGGGCAGATGTCAGGGAAAACCAGGAAAGGGATGCCAGTCCATTTTGTCAAAAACTTCCACTTTTCATTCATCCACCCACAGGCCATTCTGATTTGAGAATGACACAGGTAGTTTTTTCTTTGGAAAACTAAAAGGACATTCATGTTCAACACCTTGCTACTATCCATTTTGCATATTATCTTTATTATCCAGCACCTTATGAATCAATATGGCTAACGTAAAAAAGCTTAACGTGGTTTGAAGTACAAAAATACAATGTACAATTACCAAATTTAGCACACACATAACTCGTCATAATCACCCCCGCCCCCCATGACAGTGTTGAAACAATACAAAGTTTTATATTGTTGCCTGTATCAAAGGTTATTAATAATTAATTTAAGTTCATGAAAATGTTGCCAGACCTCTGATGCAGACCTTTGATCACAAAGTTTGAGAACTTGTGATCTAAAACTTCTTTTGTATTCATATTGTAAACCCTGACATTAGCTGTGGCCTGACCTGCAGCTCCCTGCTAGGAAATTATGCTAGTTTTCTTTTTTTACTTATTGACTATTTCACATGAGGTGCTCATGGAGAGAGGTGGCCACTCCTAAGTAAACTCCCCACAATCCTCTTTTTTTAAGTAACAGGCTGACCAGGGTGCTTTTAGATTTCACAGCCATAAAATGGCTTTCTAAGATCTTGGCCTCAGTAACTTTTCTTCAGAAGTCTTCAAAAAATTCTTTAGGGTGTGATGTGTGTATGCAGCCCCTTTCAGACATGCACTGTCACCTTAAACCTTTCTAGACATTACCGGGAGGGGCGATATGTGTGAACGCAAATATTTGAATCAGGCGTACCAGACATTAAACAGACTTTACTCTGCTAGCTCCCTAATACAAAGTCTGGCTCATTTCCAACCCCCACGAATGAATGATGCAGGGAGAATTCACAGTGAGCGAGTGGGCGTGTTGATGATGGGCAAAAGATAAGGTCATTTACACAAAGAAGACAAACCAATGAACATGGCTAATTGGAGAGATGATGAGATTTGGGAACTTCTGTTAGTAGTGCTGTAAACAAAACATTGTGATTTCCGCAGCATACTTTTTGCATCTTATCCTGCCTTCTGCATGCTCTTCCGAAGCTCTATCCCTTGTGTAAACCAACCAGAGTATTTCTAGTAGCTGTGTGCCATGTGTGAAAGGGCAACTCTGGAAAATGTCCACACCTGATTATTCAGACAATGTCTAGTGTTCATGTGTGAAAATGGCGTGCACACGCGCGCGTGTGCGTGCGTGTGTGTGTGTGTGTGTGATTTAACAATTGCATATTCTGACCTGATAATGACACCTAAGGAACAGCACTGTGGCTAAAATGGGTAGTACTGTTTTCCATTCAATGCAGTTCAAATCTCATTCCTGCTGTGTCAGTGGGTTTGTGTTCAGAATATTGCATATTCTCCTTGTTTACTGCTGCAGTCCAAAGGCATGTACTTATGTGAATTGGTGCCTCTAAACTGACCATAGAATGTATGTACTGGCATCCCATCCATGCTGTTCCCCTGTCTTATGCCTTATGCTAACCGGGAGACACTCCAGCCTCCGTCTGCAGCCCTGTGATGAAAAAGCCATAGGATACTGGATGAGTGCACATTTGATTAACTTGCCTGCCAGAGAAACGAAAGAATAATAATCCTTAGGTATTTTTTACTCTTCCCAGGCTTGCTGTATATGCAATTACAACTGATAAAAAAATCAATTTCAAAACAGGAAGGCTGAAAAAAATCAAAAATAATAATGATATTAATTATCATTACAGTGATGGTTGTTGATCATGTTGCCATTGTGATCTTGGACCATCCTTATTTCAAGAGTAAATTTAGTATAATAAACTATTAATGCAATGTGATCTCAGTTTTATGAGGCAATAATCCATCAACGTTTTGAAAAACAGTTCTGAATGTAGGTCAGTCATAAAATAAAATATATTTATTTCTTTTATAGGGCAATTTAATCTGTGTAGTTGCTGTTCATGGACAAAGGAAATAATTGATCATTTAAAGCAGTTTTAATTAGAGTTAACATAGGCAGGGTAGGTGTAAGAAAGAAAAAATAAGGAGATGTCTAACCTTGCAGCAGATTTACATAATTTTGAAAAATACATGTATATTAATTTAAGATGGTAAAAAGAAGTGGTAAGACGTCATAAAATTTCTTTCAGATAATTTCCCAAAGACCCAATAAAAGAAGCTTATAATGACACCTTTATTCGTGAAATGCCTAACAGCATAGAGGCACAGTTGCTAGCATGGTTACGTTGCACCTCTGGGACTAGGGTTTGAGTCTCTGCCCTGGCTCCACGTGTGGAGTCTGCATGTTCTCCCTGTGATGCTGTTGCTTCAGGTGCTCTGGTTTTCCCCCACAATTCAAAAACATGCTAAGGTTAATTGGAGTTGCCCGTGGGTATGTGTGTGAATGCTGTGTGGGTTAGCACCCAGTTCTTGGTTAGTCTCTGCCTTGTGCCCATAGATTCTACTCCATGGGACCCTACAGAGGACAAGCGGGTATGGAATATGGCTGGAACTGTACACTGCGTTGCTTACCTTTTCATTTCAAAGGTAAAGGCCATGCTTAATGTTTTGACTGCAGAATTCTATACATGTTTTACTTTTCCAAATTCACTTTGGGTGATGACATATATAGCAAATTATAGTGTACATTTCTTAGAATAAGTGCCACATTGGATTAAGCCTATTAAGTAAGCAAGAGCAATAGCTATAACTTTCAGCTATTACTCTAAAGTCAGTTTCAGCTGTCATTTTTAAATTTATTTTTCTAATTTCTAGGTTATTGTGAAGTCTAAAAACAGTTTTTTTCTAATCTAACAAGGACAAGTTCACTCTGGATATTTATGATGGGTTGGACTTGTACTATATTGTTATACTGGAAATTTAAAAAATGCTATATATCAGTTTTCCTTTTTGAAAAACAAGAAGTCAAATGCAACAGGTTGAGCAACCTGTCAATTTAAATCCTGAAAATGACACCAAAGAAGTGAAAATATACACTTACATAACACATGCACGCTCACAAAGGTGCACACAATTTTTATGCCATTATATTGCATCTTAACTAAACTTCTGAATCTGTTTACTGTATTATTCAGGCATATACATACAAAAGCTAATTATTGTTTTTAACCAGCATGTTTATGTCTTCATTGTTCTTCACTGAACCTTCTGTGTGTCACTGATTTTTAAAAGATGGAAAAGAAGAAAATGAGTTTATGCATGCATCCATATCAGGAAGCAGTCTTCCATATAAGAAAATACTGCAGCTAGTAATAGTGTAAATAACACTTAAATAAGCAAAATAGTATATTGCAAATGCAGTGCAATGCGGCAGACAGTTACCACTACACAGACAAATCACTACCTCTAACTTGATATGTAGTGCTGATTACACATTTTCAAGTAAAATTAGAAATTTTACTACAATGAATTTCTGGCTTTTGTTGTGTGTTTGCGTTGCTCATATAATATAGAGCAAGAACAGTAATGTATACATATAATAAAGCTGCGTAGCTTACGCATATTTTAATAAAATCACTCCACTAGTTTTACCTTTATATCTATAATGACTCTATTTCATTAAAAAGGGTGAACCTGGTAAAAATCTGGTAAAAAATCATTTTTGGAAACATCACTTTCTAAGCATTGGCTCATCAGCTTAATAGTTATATAATTTAAGGGCTACATTTGATTGATATTAGCAATCAATGGAAAATGTTTATGACTACAATGATGAACAAATAAATATTTTAGTATTTACTATAGTATTTATAGTAATGACTAATATATATTCCATGTGGGGGGGTGGGGACAGTCCAGAGCAGGAATTCTCAACCTTTCCAACCAGAAGGCCCACCTGGTGACACTAGGCAATGTTGACAGCTCATTGGGGGGAGATCCGCTTGGTAAGTTTTGCAGACCGGGGGGGAGGGGTGGTTCCCCCTTGGTAAATTTTAGCAACCGGGGTGGGGGGGTAACCAAACCCTTTATCTCATATAGATCTGCAGCCCCTGGTTGAGAAACCCTGGTCTATACTTTGCGTCACTAAATATTTTGGTCATGAGTCGCCACTGATTTCAGGCTACCAGCAGTACAATCGCAAAATGAACCACCCAGCGGTAGTCAGCAATGGTTGCTTGAGATGCTAGCTCAAAATTTGCTTAAGCAACTTTGTGATGGTATAAAAAAGGATGAGAATTTATATTATTAGCTGCTGATGAATCAATATAGCACACACAGATAATGCACAGCTGAGTGTTAGATTCTATAATGAAGAAAAGAAAGAGTATGAACACCCTAGTCTGATGTCATACCACTTCATTATCCATAAAACAGTTATTTGCGCTAACCCAGGTGAGAGGTACTCAGGTCTCATGACAGCTGTGATGAGACTATTTGAAGGTGTCATTTTCCCTGCAGCATTTGCTTGCTGCACACATTTCTGACAGAGATGGGTGCAATTTCTGATGATTTTATCCTCAGAAAAGGATAAGCACTGGATGGGTTGGGGATACTCAGAAGGCACTTCAGCCATTTTCAATTCAGCAACAAAAAGAAATGAAACGCTAATATGTTGGTAGATTTCATACAAGATTAAGGGAAAATGGAAGCTGTTACATTTCTGACAGATATACAGCCAATCCCGCTACAAGGCGTGATATCACACCGCAAATCTGTTCCAATGTGATTGATAGTACCCAAGTCCAATACTACCTGAAATCGCATTTGAATTTGCACGATTGTCAATCAGAGAGAAAATCACTACGCAAACTGCAACTTTTGTACTTGAACTACTTTTTGTACATCCACACATTGCACAGGTTTTAGATCCTAAAAATCTGTAAATATTTGACAAATTATCATAAAAGCACACAGAAACCTTTTCAAATTCACTTACATTTGCTTTTTGTAAACTGTCTGTAGTAATGTTGCCTTCAGTGCCCTTCCGTATAACGTAATCTGCTGTATTTGTGCTGTGTGCATGCCTGCCGCACGGTGGCTGTGGCTCACTACTCCTGACTCTCGACAATCAACAAGTTGGCAAGTATGGTTTGGTTGAAGCAGTTACTAGGCAATTCTTGTGAAACCCATAAGATGCTTAGGAGATGTTTATGATATAGTTTATTGAAGTATTATTATTATTTCTTATTTAAAATGCACACAATTACATTATTGACCACTGATATCAGTTTTTTATAATTGAATTCATTTTGTTTGGTGTAAGTTACTAAGTTTTGGAGTCGCTTTCCTCTAACCCTACTTTTCTCATTGAAAATGTTTATTTCAGTACATGATTTTTGTGAACCCGAGTCATGTTGTAGCAGGACTGACTCTAGCATCTCATCTCAATGAATTGAAAGTCAAACGTACAAACACATTGTGTGACCTTATGTAAGCAGTCTTGACATAGAAGAATGTTTACACCATCTTCCAAGACTGTTTCAATAAATCAAAGGAGAAAATCTGAAACGTTGAATGTACGGAAAAACTAAAAAAAAAATCTGCAAAAATCAAACATTTCTAAATTTGCTTTAAAAACTTCTCCCAGTCCTACTGTGCATATAACCCATTTCTTGTCAGAAAAGCACAGAAATTATATGCCCATAGACCAATCTCTGCAAACTAAACTTGTTCAGCTCTAAGAAAATTCAAATGATAAGAATATGAGAAATTTAGATAAACTATTGATATATAATGAACACACATTACATTACAGAAATGAACGCAATTCCAGACAATCAAATGGTAGCATTTAAGAACAGGCAACCTATAAACACACAGTAAAGTTGACTGAGTTCGCAGAGCACACCACATGCTACTGTTTTGATAATATAAGTGAGTATATTATGGAGGAGGAGATCAACACTTCCTCATAGCAAACTTCCATGTCAGTGAAGAAAGCAACAGCTCAGTGGGCACAACATCTTTTAAACAGGAGACATTGTGGATAAACAAGATTGAAGACGTTGGTGGTGTAGTGGTATTTTGGCAGTTTAAAGTCTCATGTTGTGTACTGTACATTCTGCCAAAAACTTGCACCAACTAAAACTGGAAATACTGTGAACTTATGTCACCACTATACATAAAAGTAATAATAATACATAAAAGTGAGAGGTGTTCAGCTGCTTAGCCCAGGACACAGGGCTTCTTCCTGCATTCATGTTCTTGCACCCGCCACATACACATCTGACCAATAAGCAGGATGAACATTCTCACGTAGCCTGTAGTGGTGCATTGTTGCTTCGCTTGGATTTTTCTACGTGTGAAAGCAAACCGAACTAAGGGAAAAGGCAACAAGTTCACAACCTCTTCAACTGCTTTGGACCAGAGAAACTGAACTATAGGTATGAAAATGCCCTAGGACAGCAGTACACAAGAACAAGGTGAATAAGGAGACACTAGCAATGACCAAGAACCACCCAGGTAGCGGGCAGAAGCAACTTTATTATGCCAGAAATGACCATCAACTTATCCAGGAGTGCCTCATAAATCGGACGATGACCTTCAAAAGGAATGGGAAACATTAAGTGATGTTTAGTGCACTGCTAGGACAATTCATAACAGGCACCTAGAATCAGGACTGAAGACCCATAAAGCAAGGAAGAAGCCTTTCATCAATGAGAAGCAGGGAAGAGCCAGACGAGAGTTTGCATAAAATGTATATTTTACAAAGGCGCATACCCATAAATTGAGAAATGAGTGAAACTGAAAATTTTCCTATGGTCTCTTAATTTTTTCCAAAGCTGTATTTGTCAGATTTTGCCCGATAGTGCTGAATGTTTTACATAAATTAAAGCACTTCTTAATGGAAGAAGATGAGAAGCCACATCAGACTATTCAGTGAGGGGACATACAGGGAGGACTGCAGAGATAGAAGGTCATGCTTGAGAATCTTGCATGTCAGTAGGCCTATCTGATTACATGCACTTGTTTAATGTCCTCTAACAGAGTTCATCTGGCCCATCCCAAGGTGAGATTAAGGTCCACTGACCTTGACAACATGGCTGTGCGCAGTATGAACTTATTCCTAATGTGCTGTGTATAAATGAAAAGATGATATTTAGAGACACAGGATTAACAAAATGTTCTCTTCCTAGTTGCCTTTTAAGGAGCTGTACACAGTCCATCTGGAGAAGCAAATAAAGTGTGATCTCCAGATGGAGTATATTAATCTTCTAAAAAGAAACACTAGTTTAGAAATTGAACTGTTTTAATACCAGTTAGAAATGAATTTTGAGGTTGTCAAAAGATGGATGATTCTTAATTGCTGTGAAATGACCAAGAAGGTTGTGTGTCATTTTTATGTGCAGGCAATAAAGAGCGCATGATTGAAACTGTTCATTTCATTTATGGTGGTGGTTGTGAGTGATTACTAAGAAAAATGATTATTTGCACTGATGTCCCCGATGTGAGATCTGAGAAGGTAGAGCAGTTGTTCTTCCTCTGGCTCAATGCGTGATACAGCAGGATGGAACTCTCAATCTGAGCTATTAATAGAACAGTTACGTACCCTGTGCAAATTTTTCCTACAATGTACATTCCCTATAAATCCACGAGTCATGTACAGAACCTGACCATTTTGCCTGGAGATCGAGTATCATTTGTGTGATCTTGACAGTGGACACAAGAAGGCCCTAATAATTTATAACACACTGGGAAATAAAGCTTTGGAATAAAGTGTATTGTCAGTGCCTACGCATTAATGCTGTTTAAAGGTTGCCTGTTCACACAATCTCCTTTATTTACTACTTTTACAGTGATGGGAATGTGAGTTCCATCTAGGCATTCAATGGTATTAGGGAATACTGCAATATTTAGACAATTACACTTATTCATTGTGATAAATTGTTCAGTGTCGTTACCAATAAACATTTCTGTTTTAAATGACAAACCTGCAATTTTGTGGAGCAATCCATTAATTATTCTCAGAGGTTCATGTCCGGGAAAAATGACAAAAATATGCAATAGCCTTTAGTGTGTCAAGCATACTTTGTGGACAGCTCGACATGCCGTTGCTTTGCCAATGTGTTTGGCATCTTCTATATTACATAAGAGGCTTCCAGAAGGAAAAAATGGAGGGTGATACATAAAGGTGGTAAAGATGTGAGTGCAAATCCGTGGTGTGTGATGTTTCTAATGAGAGGCTGAACACGGATGCTTAAATAAGATAAACTTTAATCAAATCAAATTAAACTTTACTGATTCCAGAAGAACATTAGGCTATTGAATAAGTCATGGACTGGGATGACAAACGGTACCAATCGAGAAGATATTCACCAGGGAATGACATAATGTCTAAACAGAGTAGAATTTCTGCTTCTATGTCAACCATCTCTTGAAGAGACACGCATGCCAAATCAAACTGCCAAACTCTGCTGATGTAACCGCCCTTAAAACCCAAATTTCTGTTTGCTAAACCTGCGGTCTGTATCATGAAGCCGGATTTCTTGATTAGCCGGATAACTTGTTGGATTTAAGGTAGTCTGGGCTAAAGGTAAACAAACAAAGATAAAGTCCATTTAAACTGGGACACCTTAAATTAGATAAGTTATCTGGCTAAGTAAGAAATCCTCCCTCATGATTCAGGTGCCAGATGAGTACACTATATCCAAGTATTGCAATGCAATGCAGCAAGAACAATGTGCAAACTCATACCTTTTCCACAGTCAGGACCAAGAAATCCAGGAAAACAGTGGCAGTGACCAGAAACACACTCCCCGTTCCCATTGCAGTTTGTTGAGCAGCCATCCATGGTTTCTATAAAACACAAAAAAACAACAATACAAACATACTGCTACTGCTACTACTACTACAACTAATAATAATAATAATAATAATAATAATACGTTATTTAATTAAGTTGTTCTGATTTGCTACAGGTATTCAATGATATAGTCTATTTTAGTATGTTCCTGGTTTATCAGATCATCAGATCTCAGAAATTCAGCCTGGAAGTCTCCTACAAGCAGTCACATTAGACTAGATCCAGCCTACAAGATGGTTTTATATGGCCTAGGACATGGTTTAAATTCATTAATTCATTTTTAACTCATAAATCTAGGCCACAGATCGATCTTTTGTGTTTTCCACAGAGAATTATAAACTATGTCATTCTGCTAATCCACTAACCCCCCCCCCACACACACACACACACACACACTCAGTGAGCTTCACTGCTGGCACAAGTGGCCTGTTTGAACTGAAGACCTCATTGGCAGTAGCTCCCAGATAATAAACCTCTGCATTAGTGTGATAAACTGAGGTTATGCTGCTCTGGAAAACTGTCTCACACTATTTAAGAATTGCTTGTGTATTTCTATAACATACGAGTTTCAAAATAACTCTCTTGAACATATAACTAGACTGTTAAATTAGTGAAATACTTTAAATAATCATACAAACTTTGATAATAATCTTTATTAATAGATCTGGTGTGAAAAATCAGTTCACATATATTAGTAATCAATCAGCAATATATAAAATAAGAAGTTAGTCAAGCATTTGAAATTCCATTGGGTTATTATAATGGGCTTAAAGCCCTGTGTCAAAGGGTCAATAAATCTTGATTGAGACTGAATTTATCCAAATTGTGTTTTACATAGATATTCTCCATATTCTACTTTTGGCTGTAAGGGGACCATCCATTTTCTGAAACCGTTTGTGCTATTCAGGGTTGCGGGGGGAGTTGAATTCATTTACACTTAAATTTGTAATGTTTTGCTTGATTAAGGAAATATTCATTGAAGGCAACATACACAATTGTAAGCATCCTCTAATTATGAAAGAATAAAAACTGACATCAGTGGTACAGCAGTACCTGCCTTACAGTAATATAATAACACAAGTAGTATTGCAGAATTGGTATCAGGTTTTGACAAAAAAGGTGAATATATTTCACTAGAACACAGTAAAAGTGGGAAAATTCTATTTACCAATGGCAGTGCTGAGGACAAAAACTTGTTCAGTCTTCTTTCCATCATTGTAAAAGGCTATGTACCAGGTCCCTGGATCCAAGTACTCAATAAAACCAGTCTCCTGCATTGTGGTATGAATCAGATTTCTGGGAGTGGTACTTGAATCCTGTGACACTGTCATCTCTTGTTTTATAAGCTGTTTGCCATCCAGCAGCTTGACAAAATCAAACTGCACCCAGAGGAAAGCAAATAGGACAAAATAGTCAAGAGGACAGCAAGACAATACTTATGGTGATAACAAAGAAATAAACAGACAGACGGATAGACAGTAGGGTAGCTACTGTTTCTCTCACAATCCAAAATTATTTGCAGGATTTATCTTTTGTGGTTTATAAGATGCTCATACTGTATATTGTTCTGTATATCTTTTTTATATTTATAAGTGTAATACCAAACCACTTCCTCCAGCTTGAACATTAAATCATTTTCTTGCCAGCAGTATCTCTTATTGCTCTGTCCCCTTATGTGCCCCATAGCAACCATGGAAACATATTTCTGTAATGCTAAAGGCAAAATTCTCTTTATAATATCATTGTTAGTCTCTATGACCAAATCTCCTTGGAATCAGGAATCAGGAATCAGGGCAAACTCAATGGGCTTCCCAGAAGGTCACCTAAGATCAATGATGGAAATGTTTTGGTCTAATGCAAAATGTACAGGCTTTCTAGAAAGATTTGATTGTTAAAGCTGCCCATATGTTAGTCCAAATATGGGCATCAAAATTAAGAAGCATTTCAGTCAATTATAGTGACACACCTTACAGTGTAGGTCGGCAAATGGCATCACGTGGGGCAGATCAGGCCCTTCTAGAAGAATACATGGCCCTCTGACAGAAGTTTCCCTTTTTAGTATTTGTTTAAAAAATGTAAGATGGTATCTCAGAAAAGCTATCTGATGTAGAAAACTATTTAATAATATTATTAATTTAAAAATTTTTTAAACAATTAGTATTCAAACAAAACCTGTTCAAAACATTTAGCTGCAATTGCATACATCTGTAAACTACACTGGCCCCTTACTGAACACTGTTGAAAAAACTGGCCCATGGTTGAAACTAATTGCCAAAACCTGCCATACCGAATAGAAACCTTTTTCAAAAATGGAGGTTTTAATCTAATATTACCAATTTTGATGTTATGATATTGCCTTTTTTAAAAATACAAAGCAGTAGCTAGTTAGTAGGTACTAAATAGAAATATTGTCGGACAGAATGATGTTTTCGCCGTGGACAACCAATCAGCATCACTGTCTGATATAACCGGAACCAACTCATTGTTCTACATGTTTGTCGAGTTTGGGTTATACATAGCTACCGATTTGTTTTCTCTGTATTTGTGAAAAGTATTTCAACTACAGCTGTAATGGAAACCCGTAATGTGCCACCATCAGTGGTGCGATGTAAGAAATGTGTTCAGTATGTAGCTTGCTAGGTGTGGTTTAGGGGTGCAACGAATCACAAAACTGACAAAGCTCATATCACAGTATTTGAGTCACGGATCAGATCGATTTTCAGATCAGCAAAGAAGAGACATTTAACTTTTTTTTCCATTTATTACATAAAGAAATCTCAAATCAAGGAACTTTTAACATGCTCCATTCACGTGAACACAACTGCTTTGTCTGTACCTTATCACTGCAACTCTGCATTGCATGGAAGTCAATAGAGGACATACATCACTGTCTTTTTCCTATCTTATGTCGAGATCACGACTAATTATTCTCATGATCTCAACATAGCCAAAGTTATTTTCTAGAGATCACAAAATAAAAGTTGTAATTAGACATGTGAACAGTATCTGTCATGTCCGCTAAAAATGCCATAGCCATCATGCTATTAAATCCGTGAAGTTTTATGTTATTGCATTCCCACCAAAAATCGAAAATTCCCCCCTCACCATGTCCTAACTATGATATAACTAAGAAGGGAATTGTCCTTCACTGCAAGAAATGATTTCAGCTTTAAACTTTAAAAAGTGACAGTGACAATAAAATTGTATTTCACATCATCATGGTTAAACTTTGCAGTTAATCCATGGTTCACATGCGGGGTTGGGGAAATCTGTACGGATCATGGATCAACTACGGTGTTACACTACTAGTATGTTTGTCAAATATGTGGTTATTTTGCTCTGCCCAGGGCCATTGTGAGTGTAACTGTCTAGGGCAAACCCACATCTTCATCCTCAAACTTCAACATGCATGTTAGAGCAGTCGGGAGATACTGATGTGGTACATAAAACTCAAAATTACCGTATTATAACATCAGTGTCACAACAGCATTGCAGTAGCTTAATTAGCTCATTTACTTGTCTGCATCTACTGCGGCATGCATTTGATGTGTATTTGATAACTAAACTTTGGTTTGATCTGAGGTGCCCGTATCGCAATATCGGTGCACTCGATTGCCCCAATTACGTAAGGAAAACTGGACAGCGCTGCAGATGTAGTATTTATGTTTGCCTGTTTAACCACAGTGTAGAGTAAATTAAATGTAAAAATACATTTAATGAAAAACGGGAATTGTGCAAAGACATTTCATAGTGCAAAGAGTAACAAGAACATTATCATGTCATATCACGTTTTCATTACTATAATTCGGAGATCCATGCATGTGAATGTCTGACACTTAATTCACATTTAATGAAACTACACAATTACAGATATTGTCAATCAATGGGACGAGGTGGCAAGACACAGTATTTGAAATAGCAAATTAAATTATCAAAGGTAAACACATAGTCTTTGGCTTATAATGGAATCCCGGTAATGAAATGGATAAAATTAATAATAATAAATAATAATAGCTAAAACACAGCCCAGCTGACGTTTATGGACATAATGGTTTTTCACATGAAAGTGCAGGTTGATGTTCTGACTTGCTGACATGCATACAATGGTTTATCTGCAACGGTTTATCTGCAGCTGCCTTTGTGTTGCCTTTTCTTGATTTGTCCAAATTGTTGTGTACACCTCCTCCTGAGTTTCCATAAATATACACATTTTTTCCCATCAAGTTTTGTTTGATAAACCTGGGATTTTGTGTATACACATTTCAGGATTTTTTTGGTGCGTACACAATTTTGATAAATGAGGCCCCAAGTTTGCTAACTCCTGACTCCATTTAACTTTTGACAAAGTCATTAGCCTAAGACTCACATACTTGTTCCAACTTAGGTTGTGAATGTTTCAATTTTATACATAATGTCATGTAATGCAATAATTTTTGTATTATTAGTTAAAACAGAGAGTGTTTGTTTATTATTGTAACTTGGATGAAGATCCAGTCACTTTTTATGACCAATTAATGCAGACAACCAGGTAAGTATTCACATACTTTTTCATGCCACTGTATAGACCCATACACACAAAATTTTTGAAATGTACAGGCAAAACAATGTCATCAGGTGCAATTGCATAACTGCATATGGATAACCGATGCATATTATGAGGTAAAGTCAGACCTGTAAGTAATGCCTGAAATTGGATTCAGCATGTCAAACATCTGCTATCCACCCACTCAAACAGTAGAGGGTTAAGGGAAGCACAGAGGCTACCCCAGGAAAGAGCGGAACAAGGCTGGGGAGTGCCCAGGATGGGATGCCAGTCCATAAAAGGGAGGAAGCATGCAATGGGCAATTTAAAAGTGCCAGTTCAGCTAACTGCATGCTTTTTAAAATGAGGAGACCTGAAAAAAGCCTCAATAATCTGGGATGAACATGCAATCTTTACAGAGACTAGTACACAGTTCAATTCCGAGAAAATTATTTGAAAAAGGCAGATAGAAGGTAGGAGTTCAACTTACCTGCGTGTGTGTTGGGGGAATATTTCTTCTACCATAGATTCCAAGTAGAGCATCTCTTGTCAGGGTGATGTTGAACTTCACATACTCAGGGTGGTGTATGATGAAATGGAACCTCCAGAAGAGGCTGGGAAGTATAGCTTGCATAACCTGGGTGCCAATTGCTACTTCACCTCTGTCCATTACTTTCTCTCTGAGATAAACATCTTTCTCTATATAAAAAAAACACATGCATATACAGCAGCACATTAACAAACAGATAACTCTTGGCACAAATTTGAAGTGTGTTTTCGGTAATTAACTTGGGTCAATGACTGAAGAATGAAAGACCACCCAATCAGCCGTTGATTGTAACTCAGTGCTTGAGTTCGTCTTAGCCACCTCAGCTACATACCTTGTAGTCAGCAGCTCAAGTTCTGTCAGCACTGAGTAGAGTGTCCACTTTATATGAAATAATGTACCATGATCAGTATCTAGTTAATAGAGTTCAGTTTTCTCCAGCCCTGTTAGAAAGCCCTATGTCAAATATTCAGCAAGCTGAATCTAAACACATACTGTTACTGCTCATGCTACAATAAAATCCTGGCAGTACAGTTGACTGGAAACTAACAATTAATATTTGCACTGCATTCATATTTAGTGTCTGCAGATTGTATCACAGTACAATATTGTAATTGTTGATTTTCACAATATGTATTTAACTGTTAATTTTATATGTTCAAAGGGTATTGAGTGAATATACTCTGAAAGTTATTTTATGGATCAGCCAGTCCAGTCATTAACATTGTAAAATTTAGGTTTTATCAATGACTAGTCATGTTTTTATATTTATAACGCTTCAACAAGTCTGTCAGAATTATTCATTATTCCAAAATCCCAGACAGCACAGACAACATAAGTTTGCTTATTATAAACTACCCTGACTGAGATGAATCAATTTTAAACTATCCATCCATCCATCCATTATCTCCCGCTTATCCGAGGTCGGGTCGCGGGGGCAGCTGCCTCAGCAGGGAAACCCAGACTTCCCTCTCCCCGGCCA
>JAAGVU020000038.1:2125128-2139004 GCA_011763525.2 Mormyrus iriodes | reverse complement strand
CCGGGCAACGTAGCTCCTGGGATCATTGGAACACGCAAACCCCTCCACCACGATAAGGTGTCGGCTCCAGGAGGGGCAATTTTCAACTATTAATTGTAATTGATTGATTTTAATTGTATTTGACCATTGACTATTAATTGTAATTGATTGATTTTAATTACTCAATTACATTTACAACTATAATTGTTAGAATCTATACTGCACTTCCAAAATATATTGAAATGTATAAACATGGTAATTTTATTAAGCAAGAATGTCAGTCATCCCGGCACATTTCACATTGCTTCTTTTATTACCTTTAACGGTCTTGTTGGAAAGAGGCTCCCCATCTTGAGAAAAATTGTTATCCATGGATTCAGGGCTCTTGTCCACTTTACTAATCCCATTCTCATACAGCTGTCTATCCGTAGGCTGGAGGTGCAAGGTTAGGCCAAAGAGATGCACTGCTGCAAGAAAAATGGCATGTCAATATTTTTATGGCATGCATGGATACTTTCAATTACAGTGCAGATATTCCTGAGAACAAAAGACCAGTGTTCTGTTGGTAACATACTGTGATGCTGTGGGTCACACAGCATCTTGTGGCTTGTAAGGAACATACTTATCCGGATTAGTGGCATGCTGTGTGTGCTGCATAGCAGTGAAACTGAGCTGATCTTGTACATAGAGGCGTGTTGTATTCATATCTGTGTTGTAAATAGCAAGTGTTGTACCTGAGTAATGTTTTGCTGAGGAGTGGATGTGTTTCTTAGCATGTTACTTTGGAAATTGTTGAATCCCTTGTCTGGGATGCTGCTAGTCAAAGGCTTACAATATAAAAGAACTGTTGTTTTCATCCATAAAGTGGTATTGGCAATTTCTTTACAATGACCCAAGAACTCACACATTGTTGTCAAAAGTGGGACTGCAGGGATTTGATGTGATTGATGATTTGATCCACCGGCCCAAGTGCACCTCAGTGGCTGGGTCAGGTGAGACCATGACGGGACAGCTGGTGAACCAGTAGAGATGGGTCAGAAAGACCCAGATTTCCATTTCTAAGCAGGGCAGGGTTACCCACACATCCCCAGTGCAAAGCAAGAAGAGCAGGCAGCTGTGTCAGCATGTTCAGCTACAAGCGCCAGTCACGCCGGCTGATGCTCTAGGAAGGCGGAAAGGGCCGGAGCAGTCTTGTCTATACCATAACAACATACTGCAAATCATGCAGTATGTTGCTTGTAACATGAAGGGCCCAGACAGTGACCCAAAGGATCCAGTGCAAGTGACCAGTACTGAGCAACAGCAGCAGTTTCACCAACAAGCTAATGTGCCTTGCTGCAATTGTGGCAAAGCCAGACACATCGCTCACAACTGCCCTGCTCCAGCTCCCTGTCACAGCCTGGTTAGCCCCAGGCAGATGGCAGTAAGAAGGTCCACACTGCACAACAGCTCACCCTCACCACAACACACCAAATGGGCTTCTATGTCAGCTGCCTAGTAGAGGACACCCAATGTAGTGCCTTAGTGGACATGCGGTCCACTATCATCCTCACCCACCCAGGCATCCTCCCAGGCACTTACCAGTCGGTCCTGCTGGGGTCGGAAGCAACGGAAGTCTAGCTTGCATTAGTCTACAGTGTGTGCACACCAATGAAGAGGAAGAAACAGCTCAGCATCACACTGGCAGAGAAGACCATGGAACATGAGGTTTAGCTGGCTGATATCCATGATCCAT
The DNA here is from genome assembly GCA_011763525.2 of Mormyrus iriodes. NCBI lineage: Eukaryota > Metazoa > Chordata > Actinopteri > Osteoglossiformes > Mormyridae > Mormyrus > Mormyrus iriodes. Next base: position 2,137,290 of record JAAGVU020000038.1, on the reverse strand, counting down.
GTATCAAAGAGCTGGACTCAGTGTTCTATCTGTGGGCCCATATCAATTTGCCCAAGCCACACTCTACTTCGGCAATGAAACGGTCACCCTTCGGGATGATGTTGACCAGAATCAGGGCTGACAGGCACGGCAGTGGACTGTGGCAAAAGGGGTCCCTTCAACCCCAGCTGTTCCGGGGCGTCTCAACGTCCCAACCCCTCTACACAGTACAAGGCCAACAGCATGACAGTGGAACCCTCCCGGGACATGGTGCAGGTGGACCTGTATGTTGTGGAAACAGAGCAGTATGGGCCTGATGATGGGGCATTGGATAGGCATATCGACATCTTCACAGCCAGAGATGACAAATGCAGAACAACCACACTCCTTCAGCACTGGACTGACACGAGAGATACCCAGCCTATCTGGAAGTGACCTCAGGCAATGGAGCAGAAGATCCAGATATGAGACAGCAGGAGTCATTGAGCCTTTTGAGAGTCTGTGGGCTGCTCTAACAGTCCTGGTGAAGAAATGGATTGGTCATGATGCTTCTGCATGCACTACTGGCGCCTAAACGCCATGACCTGGAAGGACTTACTCTTGCTGCCCCTGATTGACAACACATTGGATCATATCACTAGGTCAAAGTGGTTCAGCTCTAAAGTGGCTACTGACTGGTTGAATTGGCCCCAGATGCTCGACTCAAGACCACAGTCACAATTAGTCAGCGGTTATGGCATTTCCTGGTCATTTCCATTTGACTTGTGTCACACGCCAGCAACATTCAAGAGGCTAATAGAGAAGATTGCAGCAGTGAAAGCTTAGTCAACTCTATGAAGCATCACCAAGCTCCACAGATTTCTGGGTCTTCCCTTGTATTACTGTGGGTTTGTACAGGACTTTGCTAACACTGCCAAACCATTCCCCAAGATCACAGAGAACTATTATGCCATCTGTCACAAAATCCTGGCCATGATCCAGGCCTGCTGCCATTTCCTCCTCTACCTCTGTCGACGGCACTTGCAGCTGCACAGTCACCACATATCCATCGCCTGGTTGATGACTTTCTGCAACCCAGCTAGCTGGTGGTCCATCGAGGTCCAGCACTAGCCAGGCAGGCTCCATGGTAATGCCGATGCTCTCTCTCGCAAACCCTGTGACATGGACAACTGCCATCACTGTTGCTACATTAAGGAGTACAGCCAGTTGGGAGTTGGGAGGCGACAGTGCAGGAGAACATCAGCAACGAGTGAATGGAGGCTGTTGACCACCAGTGGTCACGTATAGAGCAGGAGCGCGATCCAGTGCCGGCCTGAGTCAGGGGTTGTTTGTGCACTGCTGAGACATATGCCATACACTGAAAGGCCTTAGCTGCCAGTCCCAAATGCCTGTGCAGCAATACCAGGTGGTGGCACCCATTGAGGGTCAGTTGTCCTGAGCCTTTTCTCCTCCAGCAATGCTGGGAACTGCACTGTAATCACGACCATGGACTATTTTACCAAGTTTCCCAAGGTCTATGCAGTTCCCAACCAGAGTTCAGTACCTCCGGCTGTGAAGATAATTCTTCTGGAACCAGAGGTGGAACTTTGAAATGCTGCTGTTTGATAAGGTCTGCAAGTGGCTGGGAATTGTGAAGACTCATACCACCCCCTTTCACCCCCAAAGTTATGGGCTGGTGGAGCGGTTCAACTTCATGCTCGCTGTACAGCTCTCCATCCTAGTTGAGCAACACTGGTGTGACTGATACCACCACCTGGCATGGGTCCAGTGAGGATACTGTGCAGCACTGCATGAGAGCACTCTGAACAACAGCTGCATTCATTTCTGAGAGGGAGCTGCACATGCTGGGGTACTTGGTGTTTGGGCAACCCCCAGAACTGGAGGTACCAAGGAAGCCAGGTGTACAATACCTGAAGTTTCTCTGGGAGCATCTGAGGAGGGTGTACAAACTGCCCTGACAGCACCAAGGCGCAGTGACCATCCAACAGAAGTGTTCGTATGATGCACATAGCCACAGGCAGGACTTCAGCACTGGGCACTCAGTTTGGATGTACTCTGCCCCATTCGCAAGAAGGGATGGTTGCCCAAGCTGGACAATTATTGGAGCGGACCAGAAGAGGTCCTTCAGCATGATGTGCCATGTCTATGTGTTGTAAATAGTAAGTGTTGTACCTGTGTAATATTTTGCCATAGAATGCATGTTTGTTAGCATTTAACTCTGAGTGTGAGTGCCATGTAATTAGAAAACCAGTAAAACTACTTTTTGCTGTTAGTGAGCTGTCAATAAAGCAGAACTTCTGATCTAAATGAGCTGCTGTTTTCTCAGTCTTAAAGCAGTGTTCCCAATTAATAACCCAAGAACTTTCCACACTGGTGTCCCTTCCTTGCTTTATAAATTAAAAAATAATAAGTGTTTATTTCATACTCCAAACTATTTTTACTCATATATAGCTCTGTATTGTTAAATTTCTAAAGGTTCAATATGTCAATAAGCCTCTCGATCATTCTCACTCTTTTCTATGGCTGGGTTTAAGGGGGGAGAGGCATTTCCCCAGGTTTTTCTTGTGCCCCTCTTAAAAGTATACAGCCAATAAAAAAATAAATCAGTTAGATTTTTACTTCAATTGTGTTGTCACATAAAACTCCACACTTATAGCATAGATACTGCTTTTTCCATTGGAAAGGTACACAATTAACTTAAGAAGTAAAGAGCTAGCAAATTGGTTAACTAAAATAAACAACTAGAAAATTCATTCAAACGTCCCATTTTAATTGATCTGTGGCATTTGTTGCTTTTAATATTATTTAAAATTTTTAACTTCAATGTTATTTTTGGTACAAAATTTCTGTAAAAGTGCTAGGCTTATGAATTGGAGTAACAAAAACAGGTAGCAGAAAAAACGAATGCTATGAACAGCAAAGACAAAATAAAGGAGACGGAAGCCAACATGCCTCAGAAACAAGAGGATTAGTCCCTTCTTACCAATAACATAGATGAGCAAAACTGCAAGAGTTATGGTGATGGCTGTGGCACTCAGGGCAGCACATTTCCAATTGCAGCACTTATAGGGCTTGTGGAAGGAGAAGGCTGGGCGGGAGAAGGTTCTTCTGGGTAACGGTCGTGGGGGGGGAGAGTAGACCGTACTTGATGTGAGGGGATAATTACGGTTTCCTGCTCTGAAGAGGGTAGAGGATCCAGAGCCATGTTTGAACAGAAAGTGCCTACAGAATGGAAAAGGAAGCACATGTTACGTATACTCACATGCTGTAAAGTAATCATTACTTATGAAAAAATTACAAATACAACAATGTTTACTTGACTACAAATAAAAAAGTATTAGTTTGATTTAAGTTAAGACAATAAAACTTAAAGGGAAACAACTTTGGTACAAAGCAACACTGATATTATAGGTAAAATATTAAATACTGTTCAGTCAATTTACCATCATTTGTAATTATAATAAAACTATAAAAGTGGGCTGATGGAATGACAGCATCGTATTCCCCAGACAGCTCCATCCATCTCATCCATACTCATCCCACACTCATCAAACTGCACAATTTCTAGACGTACTGGATGGATCAACTAGAACTGTTATGGTTAATAAATGTATTTTTACCTGAATGCTCTGACTCCTTGTTCTGACATGTGACTGAAACTACAGCTATTCATTTATTTCACATTCCATTTATATGACAATTTGCGAAATCATTCCCAACCAATTAAGTGGCTACTTGCATTCCTTCGTGTATGTTTTATTGTGCATGTCTGGAAATGTCATAAACATTATTTAGATTTTTTGTATGTTTAAGTATTTACATTTTCCCAAGAAATCCTAATCAAGCTCACGTAATCATAAAAAAGGCACACAAATGACTTATTTTATGCTGTCAATTGTCATTTTGAGCTCACAAATTTTTTAACATTTTGGTTATTAATGTTTTCCTAAAAAAAAAATGACCGCAAAGCTGCAATTAATTGTACAAATACTGGCCCTATCACCACCTACTCCACATCTAATCCCTATTCCTCCCATACCCCAAGCACTCTCCCCACCTCTCCAAAAAATCCATTTTAAAAGACCAACTTTTGTGACTTATCTCAATGTAATCAAGTTCACCATATCTTAGTCTGTGGCTGTCCCTTCATGTGCCACCAGTAAGTGACTCTGCTTTAGTTTAGGTCTCAAAATGAAATACCTCCCAGATCTTCACCTATACAATGTTCCTGAAAAGTCTGAAACAGATCCACCAAATACTTTTAGATTTACTGTATTCACAAGATCAGCAAACCAAGATTGTTTGGAGCTCCCTCCACCATGTGGAACGTGTCATTCCAGAGAGTTCTTTCCTCTGTCAAGAAACACCTTAAGACCCATCTGTTCCATAAATTTAAAATAAAATCTACTAGTCTAATGCCTCTAGATCTTTAAGTTCCCCAAATATCCTTATTTTGCACTCCTGGTCATTGAATAGTGTTATTAGCTTGCTGTATAGAAGTTGTTGTGTAGTTGTTGCAGCTCCTGCCCTGACATTCCATTCCTTTTTTTGTTCCCACCTAGTGCTACTGCTTCAATTTTGATGCGATGTTTCAGACCTTCTCCTATGCAAAGATCCAGTAAGGTTTGAAAAAGACCCAACAAATACTTTTTGAATTATCACGCTAATGATATAAAGTGTCTACCACTAGCATTTTATTCTGCCTAAATTTTTGTGCATTTTGTCTCAACGTTTGATCAGATATTCACTCATATAATATGCAATCTGCAAAATTAGAAAAAGTTTAGTCAGTTATCACGCTACTGAGATCAGTCATCTGAAGCTCCCCTTCTCTTTGCCATACCTATACTACATGGACTGCCTCTATTAAAATTCAATCTTTTGAATAGATCTTATTTTTTATTCTTAATTTGAATCCAAATTAAGTAGTATTTATTTGTTCATTTAGAATCTTTGCGTGAAAAGGTCAATTCTACAAGAATTTATGCTGAAAGCACTCAATTTCTATTTTTATTCTAGATTAAATTCATATCACAGAAATTCATGTCTGTCGTATGAAGAAATGCACTAACTTTAGATTTCAGTTTCATTTTTTTCATCATGCTTGTGATGTAAAACTTTGAAATTGGGTCCCTATTCTTTCACTTGACTTCCATACTTATACAATCATTTGAAATCTTTAACTGTGTTAAGAAGCTGAGGGTTACAGGAATGTTTTTCATGCCATTATAGTATCACCTTACGGATTTTTTTTCTCCCAGTTTTTGTGTAGGTTTCCTCATATATTGCAAAAGGTTGTAGCTAGGTCTTATTAATGTTTTAAAAAATTTCCCTTGGAGCGTGTGAACTATCATGGACTGACATTCAAAGAGTTCTCTGCCATCCTGGAATGAGACAGATATGGTAATGGGGATGGGCACAATTGTGGTCTTCTTAAAGCACAACGGCACAGTGAATCTATTACAATAAATGTTTTAAACATCCTTAACAAAATACTTTCCTATTCTATTGAATTTTTATAATTATTGTATTAATTTGTACATAAATACAATATGTATTAAGAAAATAGCAAGAGCACAGCATTAGAAAACAACTGCTTAGTGATAAGAAAAGTTCAGGTACATTGAAATATATGGATATTTTAATAAGGTAAAACTATGAAATGGGGTTCATGAGAGACTAAGAACGAGTCATGCGGATGACATAAAAAAGTACTGTTTTATCTGAGAATACCCAGGTTTCCCTGGATATTCCCTCTTTTTTGGGCCCCTGTCCGGGCATCCAGGCAGTTTTTCAAGAGTCAGCAGTTTGTCCAGGTTTAGCACTGCAACCCGTATGACCCAGTGTTGCAAGTTACAGTGGAGTACCAAATGAAGGAAAAGGCACCGATTTTCAATATACGGCAGCCATCATCACACAGTGTTTACAAGGCTCGTGCACATGTCTACTTTAAAAATTAATCAATATGACGTGAACTTCCGGAAACCACTGGCACTTAGACACTTTATTTTTGTTTTTGTTTGAACGGTCAACTGCATTGTTCGCTTGAAGTTTAACAAACTTTAGGTTAGCATTTTGTAACTTTTGTTGAAAAAGATTTGTATACACACATATTGTGTCAATTGTGTGTAGATTGTAAAACAAGAGTTAACTGTAAGGTTACCATACATCCAGGTTTCTACGAACCCAAATTTTACAGGATGGTTAGGGAAACAATTAATATTCATAAGAAGCGCTACCTGATTGGTCGACGAACATAAAATTCCCTGTTTAGATCCCCATATGATCCCCATATATAGATCCTCAAATTCCCTATTCTAGGCCATACTGATTATTTCAGTGGCCATGGATGTTCTTGGGACATGTCAGTGAAACAATGTACCCAAGTTCAACCACTATGTTTCTAATTCCGAATGGTACAAAGTAGTTTTTCCCCCAAAGAGAAGGGTGAGAGAATGAGAGATTCTTCAGAAAGACCAGATGCAATGTTTAGGTTTAACATTTTCTGTCATTTTGTCATTTGTTGGGGTGGAAACAACTGTCTTAAACATTTTTTCACTCAGTCAGTTGAATCCCAAGAGCTGCAATAAACTCTGTTCTGGCATCCAGCTCTCATGTCACATGTATCTCTTGGCTGTCCCAAAAGAGCTTACAAAAGAGGTTACAAGTGTTGAAGAAATGCAGAAACAAATCCATCTTTGTAGAAGCTAAAGAATCTTACCTGCAGTCATCTATTGGCTCATCAACCCTGTGGCTTAGATTCCTGGAGGTATTAGCTGAGCTACCTGGCCCTCAATTAGGGGACACTGAGAAAAACTGTTTGATTTTTTTTCTACATTCTATTCTATTTTTCTACATTCTATTCTATTTTTATAAAATGTAGAAAAATGACCAAATGGGGAAAAAAATTCTTTTCAAAGAAAAGTTGTGCTAGTTTGCGAAATATCAGTGGTATTTGGGGGAATCTAAGTTATGCAGGAAGATTACTGCATCCCTTTGAACTGACCCCCTTCAACAATTGTCCCCAGTTTCTTCTGCCCTTTGGGATTTTAGATACGACCAACCTGAACAGAATGCGAGTGAAATCATCAGGTGGCTAGGAGCTGAAAGCAGTCAGAATTTACTCAGGACCAGACTGCCCTGGAAAGTGAGATATTTAAGTCAAGGCTGAGAACTCGCATGTTTTGTCTACCATATGGTGACAAAGCTGACAGCTAGTTCTCACCCCCAGCTAGGGTTATAGTCTGCGGCACAGAGTTGGTTGGAGATCAGTGTCATTGATTTTAAACGAACTGGGGGTCCAATGCTGTCAGTCTGGTTTCACGTCTCGTGTTTTGTTGGAGTGCTGGTGCTCAGTGATTCCTCATGCCTGTGTTCCTTCCCACCTCTCTCATCTAGTTAAGATGCCATAGTTAGTTAGACCTGCCGGAACCAACTTTTCTCCATACCACACTACAAAAGACCTCATATAATTTCAACAAATCGTCACACAGTTTTAACAATACACTGTATTCTGTCTTGGAGCTCTGTTGGTGGGAAATTCCCTGTCTGTCCACCCAGCCTGACTACACATCTGCCGTCTTCACCTGCTTGCTGCTGGACCACACCATCAGTGCCAAAGGAAGAAGCTTCCTCACTTGCCTTCCCAGATTTCAGCTGGACCTTCCACATCTATACCTGGACTATACACAATTGTACTTTATAAACTGGGTCTTTGCTATTTTGAACTTCCTCTACCGGCTGAGGAGGTTTGAGTCTGGTTTCTCACATGGTTTTTTCCTACTAGGGAGTTTTTCCTCGCCACTGTCGCCTATGGTTTGCTCTCTGGGGACATTGGGCAGGGACAATGTAAAGCACTTTGAGACAATGTAATATTGTGAAAATGCGCTATATAAAAATGAATTGAATTGAAAGGCAGTTAAAAAGGCTGTGAAGGCACTTTTCCACCCCCCTGAAAAGTAGGCAAAGAATTTGGAGTTGTCCTGGAACTGAACCACCAAGAAAGTGCTGAAAGCACTTCCTGAAATCCCAAAAAGGGGATTAAAACTGACTGGTGTCATCTAACGAGGACAGTAGTACATGAATGATCTTCAACTGGTATTACATTATGATGTGATTATTTTTTGAATTATTACTGGATGGCATTACTTTTAAATGGACCATCCCTTGCTGGGATCTGGCAGCAGAAGCATGTGAGAAGGAGGATGGGGTGATTATCCCAGAGGGAGAGTGAGTGGGAGAAAGCCCTCAGAGAGAACAAGTGCTACATTCAGTCCTTACCACTATAACATGCCAGAAATAAGGGATTATTGCATTGCAAAACTGTATTGGCTTGATTAAAACAAGGAAATCTAGAATATAAATGAGAGATTAAGCAGAGCTAGTAGGTTTTACCTTTCAGGGATCATAAAAATCAATTCAGTTGAGAGCTAGAAACAAACTAGACAGGGCTAGGCTTCTAGCTGAAGGGAATTGAGTCATATGGATCCCATTCTATGCAGAATGAACTGTTAAATATCATGACAACAAAACTTATGAGATGAGATATTAAGACATAAAACCTGTTATTCAGTATCATTATTGAATGCACCACAGACATATAGGCAACCAAAATCAAAATACTGTATATGAAAAGTTTACTGTGGTTTTTATGAGAGCCTAGACATGATCATGAGGACAGTGTTAGAATTGCCTAAATGGCCTGTAATGTCTGTCCAATCACAAGTCACAGGAAAGCTGCCTGAATTACTTTCTGTTCCATGAATATTCTTTACACCCAATTTTACAGTAAAAAGTAAAATCTATAATTATCCTTGAATGAAAGTATGAAAAAAACTTTTCAACAAGCACAACTGTGCCATAGACCACAACTGTGCCGTAGACCACAACTGTGCCCATGCCCAAGAACGGTACTATTTCTTGCAAAATGACTATTGTCCCATCGCTGTAACCCTCATAGTCATAAAGTGTCTGGAAAAACTGGTCATGTCGCACAGCAACCTCAACATCCTCGCAACCTTGGACCCACTCCAGTTTGCATTCCAGTATAACAAATCTGTGGACGATGCCATCTCCCTCACTCTGCACACTGCTCTGGCACATTTCGAATAGAATAGTCCCTACATCCGGATGCCGCGTATTGACTATAGTTCAGCTCCTAACACCATTACACCACCCAAACTGGTGTTAAATGTGGGAGACCTCAGTCTGAACAGTTCCATCTACAACTGGGTGTTTGACTTCTGAACTCACAGACTCCAGAGAGTGAGAATTGGCACCTGGTGATCATGCTCATTGATCTTATGGCATCTCCAAAGGCTGCTGCCTCAGCCCACTGCTAAACGGTCTATTCACTTATGATCCGTGGTAAAACATAAGAGCAACAGCATCATCAGTGTAAGTTTGTGGACAACATGACTCATCAATGGTGGTGACGAGGTAGTGTACCAAAAGGAGCTACAAGACCTCACTGAATAGTGTCATTATAACAAACTCTCCCTGAACATTTACAAAACAAGACAGATCATCAATCATCATTTACTTCAGAAAGCCAGGGGCCTTCAGTCCCCACTAATAATTGATAGATCTCTCATTGAGACAGTCAGCAGCTTCGGGTCCCTAGGTGTCCAAATCAACTTCCTCTTGATCGCTATACATCAGCTGCATCCTCTAGAAGGCACAGTAGAGGCCGTTCTCCCTGAGGAGACCAAAGAGCTTTGGGTAGGGAACCAAAACCCTGGTGAACTTCTACCATTGCACCATTGAGAGCATCCTGACTGGATGCATTGTGGTGTGGTTAGGTAAGCTAACTGCTCAGGACCTCAGATTACTACAAAGAACTGTCCAGACAGTTTTAAAGATCTTGTAGGGACCAAATTCATCAGGGACACTGGTCACCCAGTTCATTCCTCTTTACACTCCTGCCCTCTCGAAGGCACTGCCATTGCATATATACTGCTATTGGTAATATTCTACCTGCACTTTATATTTGTCTGCATCTTATCCTTATGTATTTTTCTATACTGTCATCCATTTGCCATTTTATACTGTGGGCCCACTGTACACATCTCTTATTTCTTTGTCATTCTTGTAATGTTTTGTCTTGCGCTGTCTCCACTTGTACTGTGCTACCCTAATCTATGCAGAGATTATTTTTCAGGAGGTTAGTCGAAAGGAAGCATGACTAAAGAGTTGAAGTAGTAAAAAAAAGACGTTATACAAATTCAATGAGAAGGAAAAGGGTGAACAATAATGTCTAAGTGTACAGATATCCCAGTGATCACTGCTATCTGAATAACTAGGAAGGGGAATCTGAACCATACTATTCAAACGCTGCCTAGAAGTCCATCTCTCAAAACCTCTTTCCAGAAAAAGGAGACGTTTGATGTAAGCTACTGGCAGCATTGTGCTGTGGGGGTGCTTCTCATCAGCAGGGACTCGAGATTTTGTCAGAATTCAAGGAATGATGGATGGTAGAGAAGTACAGGGACCTACTGCAAAGGAATCTAATTTTGTCTGTAAAAAAAGGAAAAAGAAACTCGAGAATCTGTGATAGGCTTTGAAAACTGCAGTTCATAAGTGCTATCCAAGGGACTTACTACAGCTGCAGCAAATCTGTTAAGATGAGTGGGTAACATAACCCCTAACCAGTGTTCAAATCTGCCAAACTAAAACACGCACACACACACACACACACACACACACACACACACATATTTATATACAGGTGTGTGTGTGTGTATATATGTATAAAGTGAACCATTTTGCTACTGATGTTAGTTTGATGAGAACTTAAGTTTTTTTTTTCCCCTCCCACAAGCTATATAGGTGATTATTCAATGATAAAATCTTTACAGGCTAATGTTTATTGCCATTGACTGACAATGAACTCATTTGTCTTCCTAATTGCTATCGACTACAATGTAAGCCTGAAACTAATCCCAAGGCAAGGGAACACCCCGAGTGAGATGCCAGTCTATTGCAGCACACACATCCATGCTATGGGCAGTTTAGGTATTCCAGTTTGCCTAACTGTTCTTTTGGCCTACAGAAGGAAAAACACACTGCAAAGGAGAACAATGTAAATGCCACACACAAACCCCAACCTTGCAGGTCTGACACAACTATGCTACCCACTGAGCCACAGTGCTGCTTAATCCTCTTGGTTTTATTGGAGTAAAAAATTCTGTCTCTTGTGTTGCATGCATGGTTGCACATCACTTCAGTGGCTGAAGGTGCCAATGTGGGATACTAATACAAAAGATAGGGTACATTAAACACAAAATGTACTCCTATTCTAGTAAAAGTTAGCTAGCTGATGGCACACAGAAATCTTGCTAATTAGTGTTAGCACAAGGTACAGGGATTCATTTCATTTCTCACAATGGGGGAGAATTTGTCTCTTATGTGTAACACATATGGAGAAATTGTAGATTATCGGGTGGGGTGCAATTAGTACACTGCATGGATTCTAAAGCATAAGCCATGAAATTTTTTTTTGGACGCCACTCCCCTCTTTATCTTGAGAACATTGTTTGCAAGTCTAATTGAAGTTTTGTAACACCAACTGGTGAACTTGACATTGCTTTACATATTCCACCGATCAACTCATTTCTCCACTATTTATTTCTAGCCATGGGTGAATTATTGGCTACTACATCTGGGTACAAATAGCATCTGCCTACTATATACACCCTGATGCAAATAGTCACACTGGCTATCCACCCCGGGTGCAAATAGCATTGTTGGCTACTGATACCTGGTTGCAAATAGCATCTGCCTAAAAAATTTGCTCTAGGTTCTGGGAGATTTTTTCTAGCCAATATGCCACGATATGGGAATAAGAGCACTCATTCTAAAGTATATGAAGTGGGAATGCATTATGAAATGGTTAATCTAGCACACACATATGGCTTCAATTAAAACTACATGAGAAATGTATGAATGGATGAACATGCATCATACCTCGCAAAAAGTGTACAGTAATCCACTTACAACAAACATGACTGTACGTTAAAACCAAATAAAAGAATAGATACAATATAGAATAAAGAAATACATAAAAGATATCAGAATGTCATCCATCCATCCATCATCTACCGCTTTGTCCGAGGTCGGGTCGCGGGGGCAGCTGCCTCAGCAGGGAAACCCAAACTTCCCTCTCCCCGGCCACTTCGTCCAGCT
>JAAGVU020000038.1:2098452-2117543 GCA_011763525.2 Mormyrus iriodes | reverse complement strand
ATTTTTAATTCTGAGCAAATATACATTTACTACCCAGATAAATGGCTTTAAACATTTCTTTTCACTGCCTAAGACTTCTGCACAGTACTGTATGTTCACACAGACAGGAGCATTTTTAGGCATAGGCAAACTCGCCAGTCGCTTCCAGCTCCAGGAGATGCCAGGGAGAAGCCATTTTTAAATTAATTTGTTTGTTGCGCCAGATCAGTTCCATAGGCTTTTCTCCATTAATTATGATCAAAGTTATGTTCGTTGCCCATGTTACATTTTTATATAAGTAAATGCTGCAGATTATACACAGATTGCCATGACAAGCGGCGCCCTGCACACAGACCTGTGACTGTGAAACCCCTGTAGATGACTGACAGAAGCGGTGCACTGAGAATGTGCATGGAGGATAGGGCTGCATGATACTGGAAAAATGGCAAGAATCACTTGTGAATTTTTTAGATAAATACTGGAGTTCAAATTTCTCCAAAATAAATTATAGGCAAACTGAACTTATTATCTACCAATACAGTCTGTCAAATTAGTTGATTGTGTTGCTGTGAGTTGTGTCAACAAATCACTTGCTTTGCCTCAATATCAGCTCTACGGAATCCAAAATATTTCCATACATCAGTAGGCAAATGGCTTTTAGTGACGAGTTCTTGTTCACTTTTTCATCCTCACTCATTTTCTTAAAAAACTCACAAATGCATCTATGAGTTATTTAAACTGCTCGGAGAGCGCATACAGAGCTCCTGTAAAAGCAGCGGCGGTAAATATTAGACTTATTTTTTAAAAACATATACTAGATAATCTTGAATATGAACAATCGTTGAAATTGTAAAGGTTGCAAAGTTTTGTTTCCTATGGCAGAGTAAAATGTTTTAGCAGAACGTAACCCCCCCCCCCCCCCCATATACCAATGTCACGCAATCACCGTGGTACTGAAAGCTTGGAATTAAACCTACTCGACAGTGGTTTAGCTTCAAGAAGCTGCTGGACTGAGGTTGCGTCAGCAGAGTTCAGCAGTTTGACTTGGCTTGTCCACTTTGTTAAGCAACGGTTAACAAAGAATCAGAAATTCTTCTCTGGTTAGGCATTCTGTCATTCCTTGTCAATTATCTTCTACAATGGTACCATTTCTTATCCCAGTTCATGATTTATTCAATAGCCTAATGTTCCCCTGGGATTAGTAAAGTTTAGCTTGATTTGATTACAGTTTATCTTATTTATTTAAACACCCGTGTTCAGCCTCTCATTAGAAACATCACACACCATAGAGTTGCACTCACATCTTTACAGACTTTATGTATTGCCCTGTGAATTTTTCCTACTGTAAGTCTCTTATATAATATTGGAAATGGCGAACACGTTGGCAAAGCAACAACATGTCAGGCTGTCCACAAAGTATATATGCTTAGCACTAAAAAGGCTACTTCATATTTTTCTTGTTTTTCCCAGACATAAACCTTGGAGAATCATGGATAGTTCCACTTGCAGTTTGTCATTTATTACAGAAATGTTTATTGGTGATGGCACTGAACAATTTATCACAATGAATAAATATAATTGTCTAAGTATCGCAGGATTCCCTAATACCATTGAATGTATATACGGAACTCATATTTCCATCATTGTAAAGGTAGTAAATGAAGGAGACTGTGTAGAGAATAGGCAACTTTTAAACAGCATTAATGTGCAGGCACCGTCAGAACACTTTATTCCAGTTCAAAGCTTTATGTCCCAATGTGTTTTAACCTATTAGGGCCTACCTATGTCTATGGAGTCATAGGAGTACCATAAAAAAGAATAAATCTGTAAAAGAATAATGAAATAAATGCTGAATAAGAAAGTGAAATAAATAAAGATAAAACAATAAGCAAAATAGATTTAAAATAAAAGTTTTAAATTATTAATATCATTCATAAAAATTAATGATTTTCTTTATTGCTTTTGGCGTACTGCTTTTAATTTTACTATATTGCTTTTGCTTTTTCAAGAAGGGACAAGCTGTCAATCAACTGGCTTTGGGCAGACGTTCCTGCACATGCTGAGTAATGAATAGGGGGTATATGACGTCACAGTAGGCGGGATATACTTTGGTTGCACCTACTGAGTGGCAAAAAGACGGTTGCAGCATTAGAATTCAGCTTGAATGCTGCGAAAACTAATCTAAAATGGGAAAGAGCTGTTATGAGGTTGATGGTACATAATGATTTAACAAGAAATCAGAGCTGTCTTTATACAGACTGCTGAAAGCATCATTGCATCATTTTTCTTAGTGATCACTCACAACCCCTACAAATGAAATAAAGAGAAATTCACTACAGTTTCAATCATGCGCTCTTTATTACCTGCACATAAAAATGACACACACAACCTTCTTGGTGATTTCACAACAATTAAGAATCATCCAACTTTTGATGATAACCTCAAAAATCATTTTTATCTGGTGTTAAAACTATTTTTGTTTTTAAAGATTAATATACCCCATCTGGAGATCACGCTTTTTGCTTCTCTAGATGGCCCATGTATACTTCCTTAAAAGTCAGCTAGGAAGAAATATTTTGTTAATCCTGTGTCTCTAAATATCATACATTCACTTATGCACAGGACATTAGGAATAAGTTCATACCGGGCTCAGCTGTGTTGTTGAGATGAATGGACCCTCATCTTCAGATGGGTCAGCCAAACTCTGCTACAGGAAATTAAGCAACCTCACATAATCAACTAGGCCTATTGACACGCAACATACTCTTGCACGAACTTATATCTTTGTAGTCCTACCTGTATATAACTGAATAGGCTGATATGGCTCCTCATGTTCCTTTAATAAGTGCTTTAATTTATGTAATGTATTCAGCGCTATCCGGCAAAATATTCAGAAATATTCAAACATATAAAAGCATGAGGCTCTATTGTGGCTGGAGGATCCACTAGACAAGTGCCATTACTCACTGAGAAGAGATCAGTGATTTCATATAAAAATCAGTGTTGATTAGAACTGTGAGACAAAGATTGCCAAAGCTCCCCCTATTGCATACATCCATCCATCCATAATGAATATTAACCATTAGCCAAAGTCTGTAGTTAGATTAATTTTGGGATTAAATACAAATATGCAGTAATATTCATACCATTTTGAATCAGTTGTGCATTTTTGCCATGTCATCTCTCTCTCCTTTGCTGTGGCTGTAGTGTTACTTTTTCCTTTACAATAAATTCCATGGAACTGTGGAACATGGAATTCCATCAACAATTTCCATGGAACTGTGGAAAGCACTGAGCGGTACTGTTTTTGGCATCCATTTCCATGGCAAATCCTTTTTTTAGCGATCCGCTGATTGCTTTTTGTTACTCTGCATTCCACCCTTCAGTTAGCATTACAGTTTTTCATGATTGTCAAGACACATTTCTTGAAATGATGCTCCATTTCCCAAAACTTTAAACACAAATGCATAACTGCACACTCAGCTCCCCAAACTTCAAATTTCCAGGACAAAACCTAACTCAAAACCATGTAATGGTGCATCGAAACAAAACTTTGCCTTCAGACATCACACAAAAGCTCTCAGATACACTACAACATAGCCTTACAACCTGGTGAGAGGTAAGGAGCATGCGCTGATTACAGCACGTTGGTGCACCCATCACATGACAAACCACCTCAGGGATGAGAACCTGAGTGCAGCCATGCGATGGGTGATACCTCAGCACCACACTGGTATGTGGTGTAGTATGGACCAGTGAGAGTTTTCCAGTAGCTGGAGTGCCAATCCTGCCACCAACCCCCAAACTTCCCTGCAAGTTGGAGGACCTCCTTGCAGGGCTGGATGTAGATTAACGTCATACCCAGGACAAAGCAGATGCAGGTTAAGGCTCAGGGGCCCAACAGAGTAGGATCACTCTCAGCATTCACAGGTTTCGGACCAACAACCTTCCGACTGCAGGGACAGATCCCTAGCCGCAGAGCCACCACACCACCCACAGCCTGGTGAGATGACTTTAAAACACTACTATAAAAACCAAAAACCGGTCACCGCCATGAGCAACAACCTCTTTACATAATGGACACAATATAAATACAACCATGTATCAGTTGGATGTGTGTGTGTGTATGTATTTTTGAATGAATACATTTTATTCCTTAATGTACTCTTAAAAACAGTACAATTTACCAACCCATGACCTGTAAGCCAGTCAAAAACTATTTGTATATAATGACTTTAAAAAATAATAAAATTAAATAAAATTCTGCCTCAGAGCCCTGGATAGGCAGCGGGGGAAAAAACCCTTTGGATGCCTTTTTCATCCCTGGCAAACTTCAACTTTAATGTCCAAACAAGCCACTTCCATGGCCTACAGGAGGTGAACACAGATGTAGGGGTCTCGGTCACAGACCTTCCACTGCCATACAAAAAAAAACTCCTCTATAGGGATAAGGAATGGAGAATATGCAGACAAATATTTTCCTAAATCTCGAGTTGTTGGTGAACCAGTCACGAAACGAAGAGCGTAGCCTGGGGAAACTATTTATCCCCTTGCCCTCGTCCACATCTGTGCTTTTCCTATTTCTTCATTCCTTTCTATATCCATTTTTCCAAAACAAGCAAATTGACCCATGGCCCCTTTATCTCTTCTGAGGTTCTGATTGGTGTGTGAACAATTTTGACTCTTAGTGTTCCAACCTGGGGAATTGTGTGCTTCAATTTGTGCTCACTTGAGTTAATAGTATTGAATGCCAGCTCTTTCTAAATGAACACATGGTGCAGCCAATGATATGTGAAGGGATTGTAAGAGTTTTGCACAGAGTTTTCAACAAATTTGAATTGTTTTTGGTGTTTGTTAATTACCTTCACCTGTTCCTGTATCGCCTAGTGTATAATTACTAACAGCCTACACCTGTCCCTCATCATGCTCTTGTTACCTCTGCATTTATGTGCCTGCCCTTGCTCTCTTCTTCAGTTGGTCATTGTGAGCTTTTAGTTCTTGTTTTCTCCTGTCTTTGTTTTGACCCCTCGTGGTCCCTTTTGGTTTTGTTAGTCTGACCTGGTTTTCTACAAAGCCCCTTGGTGCAATCAAACCACACTATGGAACATCCTTCTCATCATGCTGTGCCATAACAACTATCAAGCTAAATGTAAATGATTTTTAAATGATAATTAATAATCTAATAATCAACAAAACATGTTACTGAGCTAAACATACGTTCTTAATGTAATACGTCAGTGAAACAATTCTTATGGAACTAAATATACGGTTATTGATAAAATATATTGCTATTAGGCCGAAGATACATTACAGGTTTTCCTTGATTAACGCGATTATTTAATCCCTGAATGTTGCTATTCTAATTAAATATAATCAACTGTCAAAAATATTTTGAATTGATTTCAATATAATTAAGTATATGTAACTTGACTCTGGGTCTATACAAGAACTCTATCAGCACTCAAATGCTCATCCTGCTAGTCCCGGGTGTAGAAAGCTGAATTTCAGGCTGTATTTTAAAAAATTAAAATTTTGGCAGTGTAATTGTAAAGCAAAAATAAGAGGACTGAATTTTACTTTATTTTGAGGCACAAGTAAGTGATCTGATTTCAGGTAACTGAATTATAATAATGAACTTTACTAATTGTATATTTTGGAAATGAATTATGGAAGCTGAATATTTTTGTATTGATTATTTTACAGATGAAATTACAATGGAAATATTTTCAGTTGAAATATTCAATGTTTAAATATACATTCACATTAAATTATAGCCCCCAAATATTCAATCATTATTAAAGACAATGCATCTGTATTCGACTGAGGTATCACCTATTGAATGTGCTTTTTTGCATCAACAACTTTTGTCATTAATTTACTTCTAGAATTGTTCATGCATCTGTTGGGATGGTAAGCAAACTGAAGAGGGTCTAAAGAGCTGGGAAGAGATGAACAGATGAAGTCTTTGATAATCTTCTCAAAACACTTCATCACCACAGATGTCACTGTGACAGGACGGTAATCATTTAGACAGGCTGGGTTGTTCTTTTTGGGCACAGGCACAATCATGGATCTATTGAGGCATGCTGGGACAGTGGACTCTGTCAGAAACTGACTGAAGTTGGAAGTGAGCACTGGGGCTAGCTGATCTCCGCCGGACTTCAGGACATGCCTTGGGATGCCATCAGGCCCTGCTGCCTTCCTCCCGTTCATGTGTTTCAGAGCTCTTCTCACATTGTGCTCTGAGACTGTCAGTGGGCAGTCCGTCCTGGATAGTACACGTCTCTGTGGTGCTAATGCTAATGCAATTAGTAGTGTTAATGTTAAAACTGTTAGCTTCCATGCGTGTGTAAAAGTTGCTTAGATTGATTACCAAGGAGGGATCTGCCTTAGCTACAGTGTGGGTTCATCCTCTGTAGTCTGTGATCACCTGAAATCCCTGCCACATGCATCTGATATGGACATCCAGATGAGTTTCCATCTATTCTTGTACCTGATCTTAGTGATTTTCACTGCTCCCCTGAGAAGATAAAATGGTGAGACATGTCTCCAACCTCGACTCCTTTATTATAGGCAGAGGTATAAGCTTTCAGCACATGACGGAAAGTTTTATCAAACCACGCTTTCTGATTGGGAATTATTCTAATGATTGCTCTGGAAGGGGTATGGGCAGAGAATTTGGTTGGATGAGGCTTGCATATGAAGACATTTTTCATTGGAGAACGAAAAACAAGAAAAAAATACTTAAAAGTTCAGCTATAGTAACTAATTAAGCATTAGCAAATGAGCTGCCTTGAAACAAGACTATACTGATGGGCATACAACATCCATGAATTCTATAGGAAAATGAGCAGAATAAACATTGAAAATAACCTGAAAGTTGAATAAAAAAACTAAGATGTGACTGAAGCAATAGAGAGTGGTTTATAACATTAAGCATTCTGGCTGAGATCAGTCCCTTATTATTCTCAGTATTTCAAACAGATAAGAACCTGTCTCTGGCCTTTAACTACTGAATTTCATCAGTGTAATATATATCAGTGGCAGCTGCTAGTCTTTCAAACAAGGGAAGCTCATATTATTATATATAATATCATGTAGCACCGTCTGCCATTATGCACAGCTTGCTAGCTGGCTAGTTTCCGCTTCCACGAGCTACTTTAATTATATGAATGAACTAACTTTACAATGCTGAAACAAGGAGCAAAGTCAAAAACGCTATAATATTGTTTTATTATTTAAAGAATGATTTGTACAAACACAAACGGCTTATATCACCAGCAAACAACACAGCGTGCAACACTTTCTCTTACGACTTCAACTGCACATCTGCATGGGACTGAATTCGAATCTTTGTTGTGCCGGTGTATACTTAAAACATGCTGTCAGTCAAAAATGGGTTCCGCCCTTTAGACATCTCCTCCAAACATCATGTAGCAGCCCAGCAGCCTGGCCCGCCCACTGCTCCATTCACTCCCAGAGACGCTGAGCTTCCCTGGAAGTGACGATTTTGGTGGATTTATCCAATACCTGTCCAGCTTTTCTGCAGTGAAAAAGGCTCTTCTGTGCCAGGCCATAGAGGTCCGGTGAGGCTGTGCTTTAGGAGGTTCTAACGCCCTGTGCAGCACGGAAATGTATGAGAAGAAAATCGCGTCAAACAATCTACAATAAATAGCTGATTCGATTCTGAACGAGCTCGTCATGAAGTTGAACACGTTCTAGCACACTTTTATTAAAACCAATATAAATACAACAGTGCATATATGAGCATTTATTTTCTGACATTAGAGGAAGCAGGGCTTCCCTTGTAGTCTTACAGCAGTCGCAATTTACATATATATACATATATATATATATATATGTATATATATACACACACACACACACACACACACACACACACACACACAGCCACAGAAAAAAATTAAGAGACCACTCTACATTTTTAAAGATCTGCATTTTTTAAATCCTGGTTTAATCCTAGTTCTGTTGACAGAAGGCTACGCTGAGCAGCAGGTTGCATCCAGGTTCAAAATTTCTAAGACAGTAGTACACAAGAATAAGGTGAAACAGAAAACATTGGGATGACCAGAAACCAGCCAGGTAAAAGGTGGAAGCAACTTTCTAATGCCAGAGATGACCATTAACTTATCCGACAATTTCTCATGATTCGTAGCATGACATCAAGTGACCCTTAAAAGGAATGGGAAACATTAAGCGCAGGTGTAAAGTGCACTGCTAAGTTCGTATAAAGCAAGGAAGAACCCCTTCATTAATGAGAAACAGGGAAGAACCAGGCTGCAGTTTGCAATAAAATACATTATTCACAGACGCACACCCATGAATAGTGAAACTAACGATTTTAATTAACTTTTAATTTTTTCCATGGCTGTGTGTGTGTGTGTGCGTGTATATACAGTATATATACATCCATCCATCCATCCGTTTTCTATAACTGCTTATTCCATATGGGTCGCGGGGGGTCCGGAGCCTATCCAGGAGGCTGCGGGCACAAGGCAGGGAACAACCTAGGATGGGGCGCCAACCCATCACTGGGCACACTCACACGCCATTCACACACACATGCATACCTACAGGCAATTTGGCAACTCCAATCAGCCTCAGCATGTTGTTGGACTATGGGGGGAAACCGGAGTACCTGGAGGAAACCCCACGACGACACAGGGAGAACATGCAAACTCCACACACGGAACCCAGGCGGAGACGTGAACCCTGATCCCAGAGGTGTGAGGCAACAGTGCTAACCCCTATATATATGACTTCAATATATTTAACCATATCTATAACAAAAAAATCTATAGGATAACTCATTAGTCAAGTTTCGTTCTGGAACACTTGAAGGCAAGCAACACACACCAGTCAGCAATAACATTAAATCTGTCACGACAGTGGTCCTGACGGTGTGGCAGGACGTCAGTAGAAAGGATGGTCCAGGACAGAAATAGTCGGCACACAGATAATCCCGTTGTGGGGACTTTATTCTCATGCCGCTCGGTGCGAGTAGACACGAAGCAGGTAACACCAAACAACCACAATGACCGACAGGGAAGCACAGAAGTGGGGAACTGTTACACAGACAGACACCTAGGAATAAACAAGGGGCACCTGTGGCTGATTAACATGGGGCAAGAACACTAGGTAACCACAATGAGCAACAGATGTGGCTGATTTAGCAGCCCTGCCTGTGGGAAACACCGGGAAAGGACCGGTATATCCATATTATTATTATTCCATATTCCATAGCCCGATCCAGGGGGAGTCCGGGGAGCCAAGGACAGGACGGGCACATGGGGTCAGGACACGGTGCAAGGACAGGGACATCGGACCCGGGCAGGACTGAAGACACCAGACGGAAGACCTAGGGAGACAAGAACCAAACCAAACCAGGACACGCATCCAGACAAGGACTGACACCTGTGGGGACCTCAGGGGTACTACTCAAAACAAAAAAACAGACGAAAAGGGACTGGGACAGGACCAGGGACCACGAGGGTTGACGGATAACGTGGACCAAACAGAGGGAGGAACACAGAGAACAGAACACAAGACCACACAAGAGACACGACCTAGAAGCCGAAAAGGCAGGCAAAACCAGAACCAGAACAGAGACAAACCATGGGGACATTAACGGGGACCAGCTAGGACACACAGTAAGTGGGACAACACTACACCAGACAAGACGGACAGGCAGAAGGACCACAACTGAACAAAGACCGACAGGGGGGACAAGAGGCCCTGGGAAGTGGACCCCAGCTGAGCGAACAGGCATAGGGGACCAAGGGGCCACTGAGAAGGGTCCCTCAGAACAGAGGGGGGCGCCTGGAGGCGGACCATGGGGAGCAATGGCAGGGACTGGAGACGGAACATAGGGAGCCATGGTAGGTCCTGGAGGCCTCCAACGGACATGACCTGGGACCCATGGATCGGGGCCCGGAAGCGAAACAAAGGGAGCAGTGGTAGGGAAATGTGATGGGACCTGTGGGATGGAGGCAGGGATATGCGGGGACACCTGGCGCGGAGCCCCCGGGGCATGGAATCGGCCCTGAGGGAAAGGGCCAGGAGCTGAGGACAGGGATCGGAGCTGAGGAGAAAACTACTAGACTGGGTTGTGACAAGGAGACCGGAGGACATGAACTTGGGGGCAACAAGGAGACCGGAGAACATGAACTAGGCTTTGACAAGGAGACCGGAGGACATGGACTAGGGGGCAACAAGGAGGTGAGGGACGTGAGGGAGATGAGGGGACCGCGGAAACGGAGCTTGAGGGCGACGTGGAGGCCGCGGGACGGGGACTGGAGGAAGACGAGGGGACTGCAGGACTGGGCCTGGAGGGAGACGAGGGGACCGCGGAAATGGAGCTAGGGGGTGACACGGCGGCTATGTGCATGGAGCTAAGGGACACCAAGGAAGCTGAGACCGGGGCAAGCCCTGTGCCTGGCGTGCCTTCGCCTTCCCCTTCAGGAGATGGAAGGCCAGCTAAATTATTGACCGGGCCACCCAAGGCGTCACCGAATGGATTCCCCAGGGGCCACGGGAGTCAAAAATGTGGGACTCTGGTCCCACGGGTCCCACTCCAACTCCTCTGGAGGCCCAACCTCCAGGCTCATTTCCTCATGGCTGGGGAGGAGATTAGGGCTCTGGGTGGGCTCTGAGGACTCAGTAGGGGCCGGGACGGGCTCCGGGAACTTGGCAAGGCCCTGGACGGGGCTTCCTGGGCCTGGCTTGGACATCACAGTGACAACGGGTTCCCCTGGACAGGGCTTGGGCCTCGCGGTGGCAACTGGTCTCCCTGGGCCGGGCTTGGGGCCTGTGGCTGCGGCAACGAGTTCCCCTGGACAGGACTAGGAGGTCGCGGCAGCCATCTCCCCTGGGCTGGGCTCGGAGGCCGTGGCAGCCATTTCTCCTGGGCCAGGCTCGGAGGCCGTGGCAGCCATTTCTCCTGGGCCGGGCTCGGAGGTTGCAGCAGCTATCTCCCCTGGGCAGGATGAGGCCCGAGGGGAAGCAGGTAGGAACCGGCTGGGAGACACTCGCGGGCAAACAGAGAGGCGAGTGAGCAGGAACCGCTGAAGCTGTGACCGAAGGCAGATGAGTCTGAGCCTTCTGGGAGGCGACAACCGCTGGCGAGCGGGCCAGAGTAGTCGGGGCGACAGCTGTTGGCGTGCAGACAGGAGTCGTTGGGGCAATGGCCGCAGATGAACTGACGGAAGAGCAGGTGGGAACCTTCGAAGGGACGGCAGCGGGCCGGCAGGTGGGAACCATCCAGGCGACGGCGGCTGACAGTCAGGCGGGAACCGTCCAGGTGACGGCAGCTGACAGGCAGGCGGGAGCCGTACAGGCGATGGCAGATGACAGGCAGGCAGGAACCGTCCAGGCGACGGTGGACGACAGGCGGGTGGGAGCCATACAGGCGATGATGGACGACAGGCGGGAGGGAGCCGTCCCGATGACGGCAGCATGCCAGCCGGAGAGAGCCGTCCAGGTGATGGTCTAAGGCGGGCCTGCACAGCGCAATCTCCGGAGAGCGAGTGCGGCTCTGCGCGATCTCCGAGGGGCGAGCGCGGCTCGAGGAGATCTCCGAGGGGCGAGCAGGCAGGCAAGAGCCATCCAGGCGACGGCGGCGTTCCGGCAGGAGGGAGCCTTCCAGGTGACGGCGGCGTTCCGGCAGGAGGAAGCCTTCCAGGCAACGGCCTCTGGTGAGTCGGCAGAGGCTGTCGGGACGACTCAGCGAGACCTCCGGGGAGTGAGCACGGCTCGGCAAGACCTCCGGGGAGCGGGAGCGGCTCGATGGGACCCTCGGGCAGCAGGAGAGGCTCGACGTGACCCTTGGGCGGCAGGAGAGGCTCGACGGGACCCTCGGGCGGCAGGAGCGGCAGGTCCTCTCTGGTGCTCGGGGGAAGCTGAGCCACGGTGGCTGCTGCCCTTTTCCGGGCAGCAACAATCAGTCGCATCTTCTCCTGGATACTAGCCATCTCCTGTGGTAGAGAGGCGAGGCACACCTTCGCGAAGTACCAGTCCAGCACCAGGAACATCGCCTGAAGGTCGGGGGTGTCCGGTACCTCGGGGCTGAACCACAACTGCCAGAACAGCCCCTGGAGGGTAAGAAACTGCCAAACGAGGTCTGCGGGGTGCTTGATGGGTTCGCTGGCGGTGCCCTCCGTGCCTCTCGGACCCCGCTCATCATTGTCCGTAGTCGGCCCCTGCTGGTGGCCTTGACCGAACTCAGAGACAGGTTCCCTCCTTCCGAGGGTTGGAACCCCCTCGGAGGGAGTACCTGCTACGTCGGTTTCAGACCGGAACATTGGGAAGTCCAAAAAGTGTGCGTTTTCAGGCAACCGCGGGACGCATGGATCCAGCTCTACCACGGGGTAAGGTGGAGTTGGTGGTGTGGGTTGGTCATTCTATCATGACGGTGGTGCCAACAGTGTGGCATGACTTCGGTAGAAAGGATGGTCCGGGACCGGAATAGTCGGCATACGGATAACCCCGTTGTGGGGAATTTATTCTTGTGCCATTCGGTGCAAGCAGACACGAAGCAGGTAACGACAAACAACTACAATGACCGACAAGGAAGCACAGGACTGGGGAACTCTTACACAGAGGGACACCTAGGAATAAATGAGGGGTACCTGTGGCTGATTAACATGGGGCAAGAACACTAGGTAACCACAACGAGCAACAGGCGTGGCTGATTTAGCAGCCCCGCCTGTGGGAAACACCAGGGAAAGACCGGTAGGGCAGGGTTAGACATGACAAAATCCACCTGCCTAATATTGTGTAGGTCACCCTCGTGCTGCCAAGACAGCTCTGACTCATCAAGGCATGGACTCCACAAGACCTTTGAAGGTGTCCTGTGGTATCTGGCACCAAGACATTAGCAGCAGATCCTTTAAGTCCTGTAAGTTGCAAGGTGGGGCCTCCATGGACTTGTTTGTCCAGCACATCCCACAAATGCTTAATTCCATTTGGGGAACATGGAGGCCAAGTCAACACCTTGAACTCTTTTTCATGTTCCTCAAGCCATTACTGAACAATTTTTACAGTGTGGTAGGGCACCTTGTCCTGCTGAAAGAGGTCATCGCCACTGGAGAATACCATTGCCATGAAGGGATGTACTTGCTCTGCAACAATGTTTAGGCAGGTGGTATGTGTCAAACTAACATCCATGTGAATGCCAGAACCCAAGGTTTCCCAGTAGAATATTACCCAGAGCATTAGATTGCCTCCGCTGGCTTACCTTCGTCCCAAAATTCATCCTGGTGTCATCACTTTCCCAGGTAAATGGCACACACACCTGGTTGTCCACATGATGTAACAAGGAAACTGATTCATCACACAAGGCCACCTTTTTCCATTGCACCATGGTCCAGATCTGATACTCACATGCCCATTGTCAGCACTTTAAGCAGTAGACAGGGGTCAGTATGGGCACTTTGACCAGTTTGTGGCTATACAGCTCCATAGGCAACAAGCTGCAATACACTGTGCATTCTGACACCTTTGCATCATAGCCAGAATTAACTATTTCCAGCAATTTGTACTTCAGTAGCTCTCCTGTGGGACCAGATCAGACGAACTAGTCTTTGTTACCCACACACATCAATGCAATGCCACTGCCATTTTGCAGATGCTGTGACCCAATGGTCTAAAATATAAGATAGATTATAAGATTACTTTATTTACTTATGAGGCGCTTAACAATCAGTCACCCACTTTTATCAGGGATCTTTTGACCCCATACTCAGTAAACAGGATACTCGGGTCCTCTGAGCAGGACCTTTTTATTATCTTCAGGTCCAAGTTTAAGACCAGGGCTGACAGCGCTTTGGCAGTTGCCACCCCGTGGCTGTAGACCATTCTGCTCATAGACATCACAACAGCCAGTAACGTAGACTCTTTTAAATGGCATCTGAAAACTTTTATGTACAAACAGGCCTTCTGTTGATGTTTGAATATCGTTGGATTATTTCTTGTGACGCACTCTGTGAAATTTGTTCTAGAAAGGTGGTATATAAATAAAATACTTAAATATTCTAAACAAATAAGTAAAAAGAAATAGGGCTCTATTTTGACGATCCAAGGCAATGCGTAAAGCTCAAGACGCAACTAACATTTATGGGTGTGTTCAAATTCATTTTGACAATGAAAAAAAACAGACTTTGCACCAGCGCAAGGTGAAAAAAGATTGTCCTGACGCTCATTGTCCCATAACATGCCCAAATCACCAATCAGAATGGCACATCAACTTACCTTTAAAAAGCAATGCCGCATGAGCTACAGTGGATCACTATTACAAAACTATGGTTTTCACCCAAGGAAACTGACCTGCTCAAGCCTGAGGTGAAACGACGCAAGCATATCATCTACAGGAGCACCACTGTTCCAGCTAAGCCTTTCAAGGTGAAGCAGGCGTTGGGTGAGGTATCAACGAGTGTGTCCTCGTTTTACGGTGCCGCTTAAATGTCATTTAATAATGTACCACTAACTTTAGACATGGTTTATGTTTGTCAAAAGCGCATTTTACTGCCTTAAATTGCAATGATGCGCCCAGCCAGGCATCATTTAAAAAACACCTATCCTACGAGTGGAAAACAGGTGCAAAATCATTTGCTATCTTGGTGATGTGCGTGCATGGTGTAAAAATGAGTAAAGCGCTGGTATGAAACAAGCAAAACTACTTTGCGTCACGCTTTCTGTGGGTGCAAAATAGGGCTCATAATTTTCCTCCATTGTACCAATATTCAGTCCATCCATACATCCATCTTCTGTACCTGCTTGTCCTATACAGGGTCACAGGGAGTCTGGAATCTATGGGCACAAGGCAGGGAATAATGCAGGATGGGGTGCCAACCCATCGCAGGGCACACTCACACGGCATTCTCTTACACATGCAATTTGGGATCTCTAATTCACTTCAGCAAGTATTTGGACTGTGGGGGGAAACCATAGATCTCAGCGAAAACCCTATGACGACACGGGAAAACATGCAAACTCCACACACATGGAGCCTGGTCCCAGAGATGTGAGTCAACAGTTCTAACCACTGCCCCACTCCAATCTTTAGTAATCCTATGAAATGATTACTGAATGATTACTTGAAATTATATAAATATATATTCAAGACCTTTTATGGCTATCATTACAAATAGCATGCACTAATTCTGCAGAGCTTTACACCGGCAGACATGAAACAACACATCCAATCATTATTAGACAGAACTGTGACAGAAAAGCTGTATTTGAAGCCCACATCTTCATGCTATATGGTATTGTATATGTATTGCTCCCCCATTATTTATTGGCAATCTTCCAGTGAGTAGGAACTATATATAAAAAAACTATATAAAAAATTGAGGTGTTTTATAGGGACCCGTTGGATAATGTGACACAAGACTGTATACCATTCTTGAAAAGAAGAGCTTGATATATGTAAACTAAATGATAATATTAACACAAATAAATGATTGCCTCTGATATCATCATACCGTTCTCTCCATCGGACTTCCTCTCCTGTTCTGTGTCAGTGAGGGACAATACCGAGTTGGCCCGGCTTGATAGACAGGAGCTGTGTTCTGATTTGATTTCCCGCATCCAGAGGTGTAAGGCATGGTCAGGTGAAGGTCCGGCTTCTGTTTCTGTATCAACGTCGGAGCCAGTTCCCAGGCGGTAGTCTTGCTGGGAAGCCAGCTGGAGTCCTATGTCAAAGTTGAGGTGCATCAGCTGGGGTGATACACAGAATCCTAGTCCTATAGGTTAAAAAAAGAAAGCAAAGCTGTCAGGATCTGTCTGTCTCAGCCCCATCATGTTCCTGTTTGGCCAGCAGATGTCACTGGCCATCCCATATCTCCCTAGTTTGCTTCATTGTTTTCAGCCCTAATATGTCAATTACTCAAACCTACCTCTTGGTTCCTCATTATCTGTGTATTTATGTGCCTGTCCTTGCCATATTCCCCAGTTTGGTCATTATAGCTGTTGTGACTGTTTTGAGAAGAACATGGTTATCATTTTTGAATTCTGAAGAAATGCATCTTTCTCTCTTACACAAATCTCATATTTTTATTGGTATGAAATACATGCAGTGCTTATTTCCAATGTTCAATATATGCCACATATATAACCTTTTACAGATACTTTTACTGATTACAGAGGAAGAATAGATCTATTCTTTGGTCATCCTGCGGTGCCTAATTATGTCACAGAGTGCCCATTCTTTCTTCTCCTAGGACTACCTTCATTCTCTACTGTGCAGGATTTTGGAAGAAAACAAATTCAATTTTTATTCAAGACACTGTTCACAAGTTATACCTGAAAAATGCATGTGAGCTTGAGAGAGAAATAGGAAATAGAAGGGGAAAAAAAGAACAACTTAATACCCAATTATCCCATTTGTTAATTTGCTACGTGGAATGAACAAAATGCAAAGATGCCTCAAGACAAGCGCTTGAATGAAGGGAATGATTTAAGTATGACTACATATTTGGTGTAGCTTGTTCATGATGAGTCTTTATGACAATTTAGAGATGCAGCCTCAGCTGTCACACAGTTCTTATTCCTTATGTGAATCATATGTCAGATGCTGAATGGATCTTATCTCTAGTCAAACCAGAATGTGCCAATTCCATTCCTAGAGGAACACATTGTCTGCTATATGATGACACTGGAAATAGGGTTTGTGACAGTCCGAAGTAGACAGGACCCCGAAAGAAAATGTTTTGTCTGTTTCACACCTTGCATTTTGCCCCGGATCTAGTTTATCCAGCAGTACAAAACAATATAATCACTCATTGTTTATCAACTACCTCAGTCAGTGAACTTTCTCAAATACAACAGTAATAAAAAATGTATTTTCCAACTAATGCACACATTTGCGACCACATTTCAAACACCTGACAACAATACACACCGGAGTGAGAGAGATCTTTGAAGCAGAATATACTAAATGTTGTATAAAATGTCCACTTCATGAATAAAAAAACAAATTGAATATGGAAGTTGTAAGCACAGTCGCAGTCACACCATAGATACTGTGATTTTCACTTAGCGATAGGGGTGTAAAGATGCATCGATGCATTATGATGAATCAGTTAATAAGGTATTGATTTTTATGCATCTGCCAGCGTCAGATTTTTGGGGGCAAAATAAACATACTCCAACTTTGATGTTGGGCACTCTCGCTTTCACGTGCTACCAGTAGATGTATAAAGTATCAACAATGGAAATTTCTGAAACAAAGAATGACAAGGGAAGGCTCATAAATATTCATAAATGAATTGCTACTTTTAAGTTTTTGGAAAACACGTCTATTCTGTAGCGCAAAACAAAACTTTCTTACTGCAATAATCAAAACTGTGAGATAGAAAGCTAGCTAGCTAAGTAAAACATAATGTTAGCCTTAGAAATGCATGACATATTGGTTAACATATCGGTATTGGACGATATTCGTTAAAATCATCGGCCAAATGTGTCTGCCATGGCCGATATTTAAACTTAATCAATATTCATCATTAGCAGCACCAGGGCTAAAGGCACAACTAACTAAAATAATGGAGATGACTGCACTGGATGATGAGCCATCAACAGAAGACCTGTCTGTATATGTCTACAAAGTTTTCGTACGGTGTTTAAAAGTCATGCTGCTGGCTGATCACATTTACCACTTAGAAGAGGTCTCCAAGTACTGGCCCACAACAAGTTTATAATTCAGTAGTAAACCTTGGCTGCAGACAGATTTCCACAATATAATGAACAATGTAACACAATTCTGCTAATGTTCACTGGCAAGCTCAGTAAATATCACCCCCAGTAACCCCCCCTAAAAAAATCACACACACACACACACACACACACACACACACACATATTAAATGTTCAGACATTCTAATTCCTTTGTATTCCATGGATTGTGTGTAATAAACTTTACATTGTATTATTTGTGATTTTGTTTTAGAGTGAAGTTAAATAAGGTTTGAATTTAGGTTATCAAAAAAATCGAATAATCAAACCGTGATAGAATTTAACGATTTCCCATGCATTCGATCAATATAGATCATAATGTAATTGAAACGCCCTGGGCCCAGCGATTTACACCCATACTTAGCGACTATTTCATTTTCATTCAAACAACTTGCTTGTTGGAACGGAACTCAATCGTTAAACATGGAGTGGTTGTATTGCTACAGAAAGAGAAGACCTAAAGAGACATATAAGGACAGTGGTGTGCTGTATAATTCTGTCCACTGTTAGAAATACAGTATTAAACCATTTGTCTTTGAAAAAAATTCCATCAATTCATTTTTAAACTAGAAAGATTTCACTGGTGGTGACTGATCTAATGGCTTTAGCTTGATAAAGAAGTTTTTTTTCATGAAAAGTAATAAATCATGAGCATGTAAAAGCAACACAATCATTATAAATCCAGCAACTTACATGTAACAATACAACCAGATGTTAACAAACACAATGCTCTCCATAAAGATGTGGGTAATGGTCATGAATAGCACTGTTATAAAAACCAAGATACGACCACTTCAGGTGCACTTCAGACTTAGGCCTCTCAGAAGGCTGAAAAATCCTGAGCAATGTAACTTCCTTCCACCATGTTTTTGCTGTCACAAAACAAGACTACATTGCATGCAGTACCTGTGTCTGAGAGACTGTTGCTGGACAGTATTTAACATGAGTTTTTCAAAGTGTGGTAATCGATTACAATTTTAATGATAATTAAAATTTTAAACAGTAATACTAACTGTTGGGTTTTTTTACCATGGTTTACTGTGAAGCCATTTCACCCCTATTCTGAACATTCATTGCCACTAAGACACTCTGAGATTTCTGGAACGGAAAGTGATCTGGTGTATGCTTTTAACTCAGGATTCTGTGTTAAACCCACTTTCTGGAAAACCCACCCGGTGTAATATCCGTGAGCACCGGATGATAGTCGGAAAAAAAACAAATGTGGAGACATCTCAAAAACTGCAGAGATTTTTCTCCTCACAGTACTACATGTACTAAACTTTAAATTTTAGGACCACTATTGTTCCTAATTTACATTAATGATATTGGCACCAATATATACAGTAAACTGGTTAAATTTG